>JAJIZL010032086.1:92548-122876 GCA_023969395.1 Amblyomma maculatum
GTCTCGCAACTGCCACTTTGGCATCACATCTAAAACTTGGAAACACCTCGGCCACCAATCAACGCTCGGCTATGTCACCTGCCAACTTCAGCCTGCCACTCCAAAGGCCATTTCCCAAGACGGCAGTTCTCGTCTGCGCAGATCAGCGTTATCCTATCGCATTATTAAAGACGAAAACAAGCGATCATGGCCTATCATAAAATCGGAAAAAAAATTGGTACAAGGGACAGCAGATGGCATGTGAGTTACGTCAGGAGCCCAGCGATAGAGTTTGGGTATATGTCTCTTGCGATTCCTAAAACATTCCATTAGCATTCTGCTAGCCAAGACTCTAGATGTCGCCACACCTGCTGAGAACAGCAAAGAAAACCAGTCACCTCAGAGCCCAGGGGAAGCCGAGACTTAGCGGCAGCCTTCGAAAACCCTTGATATCGTTCCGTCCGGCCGCTGGGGAGGAGAGAGGAAGCCGTCAGGCTACTTGGGTAGGAGCAAAAAATGTGCGCGCGGTAAGAAAAGGTTGCGGAGGCAAGGCGTACAATAGTCGCTGCGTAGCGCTACACGAAGTGAGAACCCCCTCCCCCTCCACAAAAATAAGGCGGCAGACACATTTCCCGCCTTTAAATCGCTACGTAGAAGTGGCAAATGCCGCCGATCAAGTTTGTCTTTCCAGAATCAAGGCCATTTTTGTAGTTTTTGTTGGCCTGTGTAGATGTGCATGGCACATATACTCACTGAGGGGGGAGGAGATGCTGCGCAAGTGTCGAACCTCCTCTTAAAGCAGGAAAAGTATTCACCTGGCGAGCGCATTTTCTTCCTTTTGGATTCCCTCTCTAAACCAATAAAACAGATTAATACGTGTTATTAATACCTGCCCGGTGTAGCCATCAAAGTTAGAACAAAATAAAAAAAATAAAAAACAAAGGTAAAGAATATGAAAACCCGAATAATATTCACAGTGAAGCGAATTAGAACAGAAAAGGGGATAGAGCATGCATTTAGCATAAAAACGTGAAAGAACCGAAAGAGAGGGGGCGTGAAGCTTTGGGCTGCACGAAAAAGCGAGCTTAATTTCATTCCACACTGGTGTCAGGGTCCTCCTGCATAGGATAAATAGCCACACAGAGCAAAAGCTGAATATGAATAAGAAAGAAAAGCAAGAAGAAATGATACAAGTAATCCTTATGGTGGTATTTGGGATTTAACGTTCCAAAATGACATTAGTTATTAACGGCGTCGGATAATTTTGATGCCTGGATATACTTAATATGAATAGACACGAGTGCATAGCGTTTCGCCTTCATAAAGACACTGCCGCTGCCGAGGTCGAACCCGTGACATAGAGATCAGCAGTCGAATGCGCTAACCATTGTTCAACCATAGCGGGGCACGCCATCTTATTTGTTATAGGACAGTAACAGAAAGTAAGATGAAGTGCAAAGTCAGACTCCTCCCACAGTCAGACAATGCACCAACTCACTATCGCAAACGCTTGTTTATTCAGGATCACACGGGAATTACAAAGAATCAGTAAAGCATTTGCACCGCAATACGTGCGTAGGTTGAGATGCAGTTTTCAAACAATATGTGATGTTGACGAACAGTAACGAACATATTGAAATACAGAATTACAAGCACTTTCATAAAGACGCCTACTTTTAGGCCGAAGCCTAGAATCATGAAAAAAAAAAATATGAATATGCTTAAGTGAGCTTAAGCCTATTATAAGCAATGTCCCTAGTAAAGATATCTTTAATCGGATTCTGATGTGCTCGTTGTGGATTGAACCTACCACTTTCGGCCATGTGATATGACCAGCGCGTCTCGCAACTGCCACTTTGGCATCACATCTAAAACTTGGAAACACCTCGGCCACCAATCAACGCTCGGCTATGTCACCTGCCAACTTCAGCCTGCCACTCCAAAGGCCATTTCCCAAGACGGCAGTTCTCGTCTGCGCAGATCAGCCTTATCATATCGCATTATTAAAGACGAAAACAAGCGATCATGGCCTATGATATGATATGACCAGCGCGTCTCGCAACTGCCACTTGTGCATCACATCTAAAACTTGGAAACACCTCGGCCACAAATCAACGCTCGGCTATGTCACCTGCCAACTTCAGCCTGCCACTCCAAAGGCCATTTCCCAAGACGGCAGTTCTCGTCTGCGCAGATTAGCGTTATCCTATCGCATTATTAAAGACGAAAACAAGCGATCATGGCCTATCATAAAATCGGAAAAAAATTTGGTGCAAGGGACAGCAGATGGCATGTGAGTGACGTCAGGAGCCCAGCGATAGAGTTTGGGGCCACTGTGAGAATGTCATTGGGCAGACCATACCCCACCGGAAGCCGCTACAATTGTGGTGCGAACACAACGGCGAGAAAATTGAAAAGATGAAAAGAGCGACGAAGCCCGAGATGGGCAGCCAAGGTCATTACAACGTCTGCAATTTCGTATGTGACAATACTGCGATAACTTAGGACGTCGAAGAGCCAAGTCGTCAACCATCGCTGTAGTATTAGGAGTTTTTTAAAAATATTGATTTGAGCGATGCTAAGGCGGGATATTTGCGTAAGCAAAGTATAAACGAACAAGAGAAAAACACTCAGAATATTGAAAAAAAAAAGAAAAGAAAAGTCGAATGTGCACAATGTACTGCAGGGTTTTTTTTGGGGTGAAATATTCAGCGTAAGCGCTCAGGACTGCTTAAACGTTTGGCAGATAAATTACCTAACAGTTGGCTGCGTGCCTGCGTTTATGTGGCTTCGCGAGGGGAATTCCCTAGTTATATGCCATTGATGCCCTCTATACCGTCGGTCAAAACGACGCGCTTTTTTTTAATTGCCCCAGAAATTAAAAAAAAAATTGATAAATATCTCAGGAATTTCTAGGTCACGTCAACTCTACCTTCATGTCTCATTGTCGGAATGTTTCTGTGTAAACTTGGCGGACGTCGCACCAATCACTCGGTGGGTGGACATTGTTCTACTTGCAAATGAGGCATTTCAACAATTTGCCGTTCAGTATCGACTATGTGACGGCTTCATTGTGTTCAACGCAGATTTGTGGCCCCGGGTCCTAATCATCGTGATCAGTCGCTGTCTCCAGGGCTGTAACTGATTTTTTTTTATTCGCATACCCTAAACGCTCTTTACGATAGAGGTATGAAAGGTACATAAATTTGTTATATGACATAACAGTGGAATATAAAACATGAAACCATGAAGACACATGCGTTGGCAGAAGCAAAGAACATAACTGAAATGAAAACAAAAATAGTACACATACACACGTGGAACACAATGCTAGATGTAAAGTATAAAAGAGTACAATTCTGACTTTTTTTCGGACTATGCTTCTGCCACGCAAGCACATTTCAGGTCGTTACTGTAAACCTCAGCAACGTTTCAGAGGCTACCACATCCTCAACTGTAGAGCGTGTCCCCTGGTAAGTACATCGCGAACTCACTGGTTTATCCTCTTGGTGGTGAAGTTTGTGGCGGTCGTTCTGACGGCGGGTACTGCCGAGTACCCTCTCGTATTTCTACCTCTGAGTGCGTTCCTTTCGTAAGCACATGTAATCACAGTAACGGATACCCTATCAGCAGAAATTAGGCGCGTACCCTATAGCTGTTGCCGTTTCTATGTGGCCGCCACCTGACCGTATACACTGGATCCACCTTGTGAGCAACTAATGTAGATTTTTTTTCATCATTTCTTTCCATTTCAGGTTTAACAATACAGGAAAACAGCAGAAGGGGTAAGTGCAAGAGAACGGTTGTTTTGCATGATGATATGTTTTGAGCATGAAATTTATATTTCATAAAGAGACTCTTCTTAGACACACTATATGGATGACTTTATTGCATTCTTCAGGTCCCTCCTCTACCAGTACCAAATTGTTCGACAAGAAGGCGAATACACGAAGCTTAATACATCCTTTTGTACAGGAGGCAGTAAGAAACCATTTACATTATCATTATTTATTGGCGAGGGAATGTGCAATAGATAAGGCTTCACAAAAACGCATAAGTACAGGTTCAGGAAAGACTGGTGTGTGTTTGGTTGAGCACGGTTTAGAGCCATAATCACAAACGAAAAAGGCTCCTGTCTTAGCAGACGACCGACAACGCTGTGGTCTCACACTTATACGCTATTTAAATAATAATTTGATTGTTTGGTCCTTTACACATTCATTCATTTATGAGTAGAAAAGCATACATTCTGGTGTGCCGATTTCTATTATAGATAAAACAATAATATGAATCTGATCACACATAAAACAAATGGGGTAAAGTACTGAAAATATCAAAGAAAGTACTGAAGTAAAGATAAATGGCACCGACAAATAAGACATTAATGGAATGACCTCCCATCGTGTGTAAGCCAAAATATCCTTTTATCAATTTTTTGGTCGGTACCGTTTATTTTTCCTTCTGTTCTATCTCGATTAGACGGTTTCAGTCAAAATCTAGACTTCAGAAAACGACTATTTGTGGCGGAGAATCTAACCCTGCGATATTTACTTGTTTTTATGTATATAGCCACTGTGGTACAATATAAACACCCTAAATAGCATTTCAATATCATGTTGTGTGGAATAACAGATGTTTAAGTTGGTCAGAAGAAAATTCATGTTAATATTTTATTTACTCTGGAACATATCCGGCAACAAAAAGCCCATTTTACACATTTTGTACACACCCCCCGTCGCAAAACGTGGAGAGGTGCTCACAATCAATTCCATTTTAAGGCGAAAGCTTTTAACAGCTCATGAGTCGCATCAGTAGAAACTGAGCGAAATATGTCCGCGAGATTCCATGGAATTTAGCGGGATATCGGTGGGGTTCTGGTAGATAGTGACCGATATTTATAGTTATTGATATATAATGATAATTATTCATGACAAAGAGAAAGAGAGAGGGAGTATATTTATCTATTTTCCCTCTGTCACAGAAGCAGAGAGAGACGGAGAGAGGAAGAGAAGGTTGACTATCTTCCTCTTTTTTGTCTCCCCTTCTCCTTTTCTCATCCCTCTCTCTCCCCTTCCCTGAATGAGAGTGACTCTCGACCCTCTCCTCTCTCTCTTTAGAAACAATTTCTTTAATTCTTGCTCTCTCTCTCTCTCTCTCTCTCTCTCTCTCTCTCTCTCTCTCTCTCGAGGAATCAGAGGCGTTGCAAGGATCGCAGCAGAGCAGCCAAAATGCTTTCGCCTAGCAAGTATGCTGACATAAAGAGTAGCTGCTGCGGTTTTAGATCTTATTGAGTTTTCAGCGGTCGAATGATTGTAGGTTGCTGTTTAAGCACGCGAAATATCTTGGCGCTAGCATTTGAAACAATGGCGCAATTAGCTTTTAAATCCGCGATGGCTATCAGGCTTCTCCGCACTGCACTGCGACAGGCTTCCGAGACGCTCTTCGGGGCATCGGTTTGGTCCTCGAAGTTGTAGCGTTTCGCGGCTACCAAATCATACGCGTGTACACCGTCGCCTTCAAAGATGGCACCGCAATGAAGAAACGAATCTTACGACATCAGAGATTACAGCAAACAGAGCCCGCTTCATAGTAATTCACCCGTGCTACTGACAGAGGTAGATAAAATTGTATTAGTTGTTGCAAGGCGTTTTTGCAAGGCTCCTCTGTCGCCATTCTTCCGGTTCGTCATAATGTCTAGGGAAAAGTAGCGCGCCGACGGATGTACCCGCCCCCAGAACGCGGTGATAGTCACAGCGTTGCGGTTGCTGAGGAATCATGCTTAAGCAACATTTGGTGACATGCAACACGATCTGCGAGTAGGGGAAAAAGCTGACCGTTCCGTCCTTCTTGCCACAAGAGCTTTATGGTGTTTTGCTACGTCTGATAGATTCGCATATTGATATTAAAAGTGATGGCCAATTGATACACCAGGATGACTAATCCTGTTAAGGTAAGAGAGCATGTTCGCGGCAATGGTCACCGGAATAAGGTCCCCGCTCAAAACCAAATACGCCATTTGATTATTAGCCAGATTTAATTTAAAATCCGATGAAGAACTGCGCAGTATCTGGATTTGAACCACCTTCGACTTGTAAGAAAAAAGATAACCTTCTACCTCTTCTCCACCACTACGTTTATTTCCTCTATGTACGTACTTTCGTACGAAGGAAGCAAGGTGCGTGTATTTTCTTAAAATATGTGACAAGCAGTTAACCGTAAATTTCAATCAGAGGGAAGGACAGCGATAACCTTCCAGTTAAATGTGACCTTCCTTTTAGCAGCCGACAGGAAAGTGGGATCTAAGTCAATTTCAATCAGGCAACCGTCCGTAACAATGGCAAAGCCTTTAGAGTGTCTATTCAGGAGGCAGAAACGAAAGCCAGAGTAAACAAAACGGCTAAATTTTTTTTTTCATAAGCGGCAAGCTCACCGCCAGGCCCAGGGACCTGAAAAAATGCAACGGGTACATTAAAACACTAAAACCTCATGTGGCAGGCGCGCCAAGGCAAAAGCAAATTGTCGGCGTAATAGCAAATGCAGCTCATCGCACAGCATTAAAGTTATTTCTTGAAGAGATATGGAATGTTTAGTTGTTTTCGACGCATTTAGCTCACAAGGGTTGAACTGCAGGTTAGTTGGTCTGTGCATGTACTGTACTCTCTGCGTCCTATAGTCCTTTGGGCTGTTACATCAAACAGTATATAGGTTGTGTTTTTCTGTCTCGTCAGGTTCATAAGGCTAACATTAAAATGTGTAAAATGTGCTACTTCCTTCTCCAAACTTGTATCTCTGTAAATCTTCTACTTAGATATATTAGCGTATTCTCGCTATAGCAGTTATTTATCTAACAATCAGGCGCGTAGCCAGGGGGAGGGCTTATGGGGTTTCAGCTTCCCACGAAATGTTTCCTACTGTCACACACCGCAGACCAAAACCACAAACTGAGCCGGAAATAAATCTGAACTTTGTCTCCAGTATGTGTTTTTCACGCTCAAAAAGAGATTTCGGCGGGAATAAAAAAAGCGAAAGATGCATTTAGTTTTCTGAAATTTATCTTCGGATCATACAAAAGAAGAAAGCCATACTATCTGTTAAGCTGACAAAGAACGCAGAGTTGGGATGCGTGGAGAAATAAGAAAAAAACTAGGAGGGAGCGAGACGCCACATGCGCATCGTCCGCAGGCCAAAATCGTCTGACGCCGCGCGGTCTTCTCCCTCTTGGGCCTCTTGTTCACACTGAACCTCGGGTGCTTTTTGCCGCTATGTAGGCTTCGGTGGAAAGTCTGTCGAAGTGGTCTGCTGAGAGCCCTCGTCTGTTTGTAACAATTCAGTTTGTTAGAGTGCAGATGCTGCATTATATTCAAAGTTATAAGCACACTGGAGA
Source organism: Amblyomma maculatum (assembly GCA_023969395.1). Classification (NCBI taxonomy): domain Eukaryota; kingdom Metazoa; phylum Arthropoda; class Arachnida; order Ixodida; family Ixodidae; genus Amblyomma; species Amblyomma maculatum. The sequence goes on from JAJIZL010032086.1 coordinate 99,912, forward strand.
GAGTGCAGGCAACCATTTCATCTGCGGGTCCGTCAGGAAGACTGTGTATTCGAACTAATGTTAATTGTATGGCTAGAAAACAAGCTATGATGAATTTTCAGTTCTGAATCTGCTTAATTAAATAAACGATTTTCGTCTGAAACAATACATGCGCAGGATACTCGCTAGAACAAAAGGCCCGGACGGTACTATTCGTCCGCGCAATCTTTGCATCCCGGAATGCAGAATTTATGGCACAGTTGAGAGGCCACAGATTGGTGATAGGTATCGATACGGAAGAGGCTGAGCAGCAGCGTCAGCCCCCCTCGAAAAACATTTCGAGCTACGCCACTGCTAAGAAAGATTGTGAACCGGCTTTCGTAAAAACAAAAATGCCAGTGTAGTGCTGTAGTGCTGGTACAAATATAGATTGTGATTTTTGTACTGAGTACAGTAAACCAAAAAATATTGATAAGGTCTAGGAAAACAAGCTAATAATATTGCCTCTTCCTTCTGTTGGTCTTCATTTTTTCTTTTTCGACGTCTGGTGCCGCATTATAGCTGTCCGGCTGCCTTACTAATATCGGTGACTGGCATTTTGGGGGTACAAAAGGACTTCAGCAACTACCTCCTTGGGAATGGTATTTATGCGCTGAAAATAAAGATGGATTCCATGTCTCTGTTATATGATTTACATTAAGGCGGAAAATCTAGTGAGTGTACCCAAAACTTTAGGAATAAATAAATACCTCGTCCATTTATTTAGCATTACCATGCTGAGTGGACAAACAGTGTTCATGGGACCAAGCAGAGTGGTCACACAGATACAAACAGCATGCACTTTGTGCACGTGAGCGTATTCACGTCGTTGTCCGCAACCACGCTTTGTCATACGCCACTGTAGTGCCATTTTGTTTTTTCGATGCCTTCGCTATATGGTGTGAATTAATATCTTCCTGTTTTTCAGTGTTTGAGTTAAAATGCAAATAGCTGTAACTAATATTTGTTGCCTCTACTCAATACTAGAATGGTATCATGAAGGACTGATGCCAGTATACTACGCCGATGAAGTCTGTATGATCGTTGGCATGTATGAACCCCCAAGCTACAGAGGTAAGCCCTTTCAATACGTGTACACATGAGAAGCTTTCCTGTTTGGGTCACTGCAAGGTCTTTAATTGTATGTTTCATTTTTCGGGCACGTGAACTCACCTGGTAAGCGCCAGGGTCCGTGGCAGTAGTACCGAGCAAATGGCCTCGGAATTCGTGGTTTATTAAAAAGACGCAAGGTCCTCAAAAGAGCTCGTAGATGTTGGCCAGATAGGCAACTGAGAACTTCCTTCACCTAATTTAGATATCTTCTCAATGTACTTTAGCCAAGCATTAATTTTGAACATGTTAATCTCCCCAAGCATATTTTACGTTCAGTTAAGCTCTTCATGAGGCGCATAATTTTTAGCGGAAACGTGGTCAGTTTTACCTTCAGACCATTTCATCAGGCGGACTCGATAACTTTTTCTGCTGACGTAAGGTAGTTTGTAAAAGATTTTGTGAAGTTTTATTCTCATATTCGAAATTCCAAAATGCGTGAGTGATGAAAGCACATATATTCACTCATAACACCTCAGGTTAGTGCAGTAAGGGCTTTTTGCATTTTTTTGGATAGAAAAGGTGAGGACGGACAAAAGCGTGGAAAGCTGGAAAGACTTGGGCAGATTCATTGCACAATAACTTTTTTATCATGCGTAATAATGCCATTTTAAGAACGTACACAGTGTATTATGATCAAAAGCAAAGGCAACAACGCTAGCAAGTTGCGTAGTGATGACACCAGTGTTTAGCCATGAGTAAAGTTAAGGCTGATAGTACATGAAAGCGACTCGAAGGATGGCATCCTTAGCCGCTAAAGCTATATCACCTTATAATCGAAAAATTCATGTAACAACACCCCATTAAAGTAATTTCGGGGACACTATAGTCCCGCGTAGAGAGATAAACGCTACATTGTTAATTGCTACTATCTTTTGCGTCCCTTTCGAATCATCATTCTCGTACGTGCCACTTGATTACTAATTACTTAATTTATGTCGTTATTACCGTTTAAATACTCATCAGCATGCTGTTGGAAGACAGCATATCACGCGGCAGACCACCCGCCATATAGAGAGCCCCCATTATTTAGCCGATCCACACTGCACAGAAATTCCCGTGTGACTTAGGGTCGTGTGTCTGACGCGTAATCCAAGGGTTACGAGTTCGATTCCCATCTCCGGGCAACTCCTGCCAGCCTTTGCCAATTCATTCATATCATTTGCGCTCGTGTCGCCGACCAATCAGTGCCTGCGTATGTCACCAGCCAGCGTATGTCACAGGCCGTATTAGTGAGCTCAGACCTGGGAGTTCAAGCCCGGATCATTGAATGGGCTAGTCGGGTCGCTGTCAGCAGCTGTGAACTGATGCCACATAACCAGGATCATCTGCATTCTGCCTTTTCTGGCGAAATAAATGTTTTGCAATCCAATCCGAATTTTATGGGGGGGGGGGGGGTCTTCGGTGCAAGGGCAACCATGGCAAACAGCATCCCACCCGCTTGATCGGTTGGCGTGCGCGTCTCGCTTTCAAACGGAGTCCGGTCCCAGTGTTGTGCTGCGGGCGGCCACCAATCAGTCCTGAAGGATAGAACAAACAGAGAACGTTTATTCCCTTTCGTCAGAAAAACGTTCTGGAGATTTAAACCACCCGCCAGAAGTATGGAGGGTATGGGATTGAATAATACGGCGGGAAAAAAAATCACCGTTTAGAAAATACAAGGAAAATATGAGGAAGAAATAGACCAACAATAAATTATCCGGTAATACCTTATTCTTTCAAGAGAGATCAAGTTGGATTAAAACGCGATACTACAGGAATTAACTTAACGAAGAAGATTACAAACGTGCACAGTGTAGAAAATTCGTAAATGCAATGAAAGATAATTTATTAGAATCTGGTAGTATTCATCGAGATACTTGAAAAGTCTATAGCGTTACAATGCCACTCTCCTGAAACCTTGGGACTTAACATGTTTCGTAATGTGCACGAATGAGCGGTAGACGTTGGCAAGGAGCGATTTAAAGATTGGTGACTTAAAAAAGGCCGGTGACATAAGGATACAAGCTCAATATTAATGAACAGCGGGACACTCGTTTAGGCGACAGTTCCTGAGATTGTACTCTTGTTATCTCACGCTTCTCATCATTATCATTACATCATTACAGTGATTAGGTAATTAGCACGGTATGTGAAAGTGAACCCACATAGATATAAAGCCCCGCTTTAAATTGCAACTCTGACGATTTTTCGATGCTCACAGATATGAGTGAAATTTGTATCAGTAGTTCTCAACGTCAAGCTTACGTATGCCGTAGAGCCCAGTTGAGGACGCTTTAGTTTTCACTAAAAGTAATTTTAAAGGTTGCCTGTGGGGCTCAAGACTCGCAGTTGCAAACAGAGAATTTTTGAGGCCAACCCACCTGTGCTTGATGACGTCACCATCACGAAGGAGCGCCAAGCTGACGGCGGCGACAATGCAGCGGCCCTACTGGGCGCGGCTTGTTCGGTGTGGGGTCGCCTATACGATATTTAGCCGTACTTCTGCCGCGGGTAGGTGAACGGCGGCACTGCTCGGAAATAGCCTGGCACACCGCAGACACGGTCTACGGATGGCTTTCAAACAGTATCGATCGTGGAATCCCCGCCTTGCTCTTTCAGCTCGCACTTGATGGATTCCTTGAAGCAATGGGTGGTAGCTAGAGTTGTGTTGTTGCATGCACTAGTAATTCAACGACAAGCAACACAGCGACTTACCACCGACTGCCCATCGACAAGGAGATCCTCGACAAATTGAATCTTTCGATCCGGTGCCCCCGAGCAGAGAATGCATGAGCACTCAGAACATTTAACGCGGGACAACTACCAACACAAGATGCTTTCGACGGAGAAGTCTGACCTCGCTATTACCAGACTATATTTGAAATCGGATGCTGTGCTGACAGTCTTCCCACACGCGACACAAAGTAAACCGCCTTGGCGCCTATCTGCCCAGTTCGTCGGGGCCGACACAGGAGATTCTTTGCGTCTCTGTGAGGATATCACAATAAAGTCTATTGATATCTTAAATAATACGCGCTTGGATAAAAAAATGCACAAAAAAACAACCCTGAGAGTAAGGCGGCTCCACGATAACGCTGATCAATTCCACAGCTCCATGCGCTGCATCTTCGAAGTGAAACAGTTTAGGCCTAGCGACGACAGGAGAGTAGCGCACGGCCAGAGCGTCCTCGTCCGGCGCTGTGGCGGGAAACACCGTTGTTTTACGTCGCAGCATCCGGTGCTGCAGATGTTGCGAAATTGACTGCCTTTTTTATGCAGCTGAGTTTGGGCAGTTTTTTATGTACCGCTTAACATTACGTCAAGCAAACAATCTTGGACGCGAAGATGGAACGGGGCAGTATTGTTGCGCCGTCGGGCGATACTCGAATGCTGCATAAAAGCGCTGTCTAACGGTATACTAGACACTGCCCATTCTACATGCTGCGCTTAAAACTTGATTTAGCGTGCAAAGTAAACTTAGTGCACACTAGCCAGCTCGCGCGCTTTTCGCACCCGGGCGCGCACCTTCCGCCCCGTGCCCTTTTCGAACGCCCACAGGCCGCTGAACTTCGCAATGGATTGTCGTCTTCAACAGGTCTTTACAAGGCATACAAGAAATGAACATGAATTCATATGCTGATTTTGTTAGCAGCGCAATTATTTTCGCAACATATATATTGAAAGCGCACCAAAATTTGTATTGCTCCAATTTTTATCCATCGCAATTGCATGCCATTATTTGCACAAAAGGATTTAGTTTTAGTCTTCTAGCAGCGGTAGAAAAAGAGACAAAAAAGTGAACATATGTAATTCGGTGGGAACGGCGAGGTGGCCTTTTGGGTCGGTATCACGGCAAGAAGGGGACATTGTATTAGCTGTAACTTAGATCGGTCGCCCTCATATATTCTGGCCACTTGCCTCAGGGTATGAGTGCATAAAAGCTGAAATATTCTAGCGCATGCTTCATATCGGCAGTAATTTTGCCGTGTTCAAGATCGATCGCTTGTTTTGCCCTCATTGGATATGCACGCTGGGTAGAGCTCTTGTTTTTATTTTTATTTTTTTGCGAAAGCAACACTACGCTAGTCGGTGAGCCATTTCGCGGAGCCCCCGATGAGCCAAGCTGCGCATGCGCGAGGAGCGAATGACATCACACGGAGCACAGCTGGAGAGGCGTGTCGAAGCAGCCGCCGACTCCTCCGCTGTGCAGGTGACTCGGAGATGCCGCCGCGCCAGCTGCGCATGCGCCTAAAGGGAGTGACGGCACACTGTGCACAGCTGGCGCGCCGGGGCCACCGCCGACTCCTCCGCGGCGCGGTGACGCCAACATGACAACAGCGTTGTCGCAATCGACGATCGGCTCACAATAAGTGACGGCCACATCCGAAATGCTTGCGACGCCATGACGCCGGGAAGCTATATTGTGTGCGGTAGGACAAGCGTCACCCCGAACACAAAAGCGATATGTTGAAGGAAGACATTTGGAGTAAGATCGACGCTCTCCTTGGTATGAGCGGCAACTATGCCCCTTTTGTTCACAGTACCTGCAAATAGTCTGTTGAAGCTCTTGTTGTCACAGTACGTGGGTAAGATATGCCATGATTTAATGGAGAATTGAATGATAATGCGTTTTCTCTTCGGCACTTAGCATAGGTGTATGCTTTTGGTGGTGTACGTAGCTGCCGTCGAGCGGTAAGGTTAGGGTTAACGGGAGCTCGCAGTGAAAGCGGCGACGACGGCGATGGATTGGGTCAGAAGTTTGAACGAAGGAGCGTGTCGGCGGCCGCGGATTTCGCTCGCCGAATGCTCGCGAGCAAATCTTCGTAATCGTTGCTTCCGCAGTTCTATTTGGGATGGCTATTGGCCAAATAACAACAGCCAATTGTTTCAATTGCAACTGAATGACGAGTCCTGGATTTCATTGCCCGATGACGTCGAGGACAACTCTCCGACATCAAATATAGTTTGTTCCACGGGGTGTCGTGACAGCGATTGACATTCCCAGACCTCGAAAGAACGGCGCCGCGTGCGTGCGGCGCAGTTGCAAGCCTATGTCGTCACCTTAGGACGTCCCGCAAAGGCATTACTCTCAGGTGTGCGTGCGGCAGTTTCAATTTTGATTCAAGGGTTTTGCTTATTTAAAATTATTTCTTGTGGGTTGTAAATAATGATATTACATACTTTGATGACCAAGCCACTCCTTCAGTAATATAAATCAACCATTAACTCAGTGTCGTCAAAAATCTCCGGAATTGAGCTTGAATCCAAAGGTTCCGATGAGTTCGATTCCCATCTCGGCCTCGCATATCAAAGGAAATGCCTGATCTGTCAAATCATTCATGACATGTTCTCTCGTGACGTCGGATAACACGTCAACCAATTAGTGCCCGGCATGTCGCCTTCCAACTACCGGCCAACTACCACCTGCCAGCGGCCTGCCGGTGCATCATACGATATCAAACGATGTCGACATGTCACAATGTGGAGGCCTACAACGCTGACGCTGGATCTTCTGATGAAAGGCGCCTTTAACGCTGTGGCCTTAAAGAACACCTGTGTCGCTTAATGCACAACGCAGTGGACATTTGTGCAAACTAGAATGCTAAGAGTAAGTCCGAAATAATCTCTAAAACTGTGGTATCATAATCCCATGTAAATGCTAAATAATATAAATAACTAATACTCCAGGGATAAGAACAGCGTAAAATGGTCCCCATCACAAAAATATACCAGAAATGTGCAAAACGGAAGTAATTCATGAAAAAATGCAAATCAGAAACACATGAAGGTTGTGATTATTTAGTTCAGAATGCATGGAGCCAGAAATACGGATTGCAGCGCAGCAGAGTAGCTGCGATTAACTTGCGGAGGCCGTCTGGTAGTGAATCGTGCTTCTACGAATTACACCTAGCAACTGCAAAGTATGCCGCAGCACTCAAGGATGATTCCTCGCTTTCAGCTTTTCCGGGAACATGAAACAAACTGTAGTCTGAGTAGCCTTGGAAAAATAAATATTGTTACGTGGCGGCAAGCGATGACAACACGAGAACGGAGTACAGAGAGAAGATGCTCGATGGTCGTGAGATCACGTTTAATGAATCTGTGTGCGGGCCTAGCCAACACCACCTAGACTACTTAGTCTAGGTGGTGTTGGCCTAGCGCGCGCGCTCCTGTCCACGCCCTTGCCCTCTTCTTCCTCCTTCGTCCATAGCATGCCCCAGGGCCACCGAGCGATCGTCCCGACAGTAGACGAGGAAGTTTGCCGATGATGATTTCATGGCATGATGATGGGCGTGTCTGGATGCTTGAAGAAGAGCAAGAAGTAAGAATAGAATGGCTTGCCGGTATGATGTCTGATGAGTGGGTGATCCGCCTCCTTTGGAGCTGTCGACCATCCGTCACCAGCGTCCGTGGGACCGATGGCTCGAGGACACGGTGGGCAGCTTGGGCGGGGATTGCGTGTTCGTGTCCATCGGTTCCTTCGGGTCATTCGGGTCTTTCGAGTCCTTCGTCTCAGTTCTGATTGGTATTTCTGTTCTCCTTGTCTTCAGGTCCGGGCTGGGCGGTGGTAGTTGGTCAGGTCTGGGCTTGAAGGGCTGGGGCGAAGCTGCTCGGCGATGTCCCTGGGCCCTCGGTCGATGGCCCCGGCTTACAGATGGCGTCGATGCTCCAAGGCGAGGATGGGAATGACGTACCCCGTACCTCCAACCAACTGTTACGTGGAGGCAAGTGATGACAACAGGGGAACAGAGGACAGAGAGAAGATGCTCGATGGTCGTGAGATGACGTTTAATGAAACTGTGTGCGGGCCTAGCGCGCGCATTCCTGCCCGCGCCACTGCCCTCTTCCTCCTTCGTCCGTAACAATATAACGAATGAAATATTTTGGCAGGTAATGCAAAAAAACTCACAAAAATAAATCAAAATATACTGAGCGTGCATATTGCCTGCTTTGTCAGACACCTCTCCGTAAGCTCATTACTTTCCTCGTGTTCACGGCCGGGGGTCATTCTTCAGTCCTCACGGCGGTGGTGGCGAACCCGAGAAACTCATTAGTTTTTGTTATCTAAGAAGTTATCGGCGTTTTCTCTTCGTATTCCTTGTGCTTTATTACGTGCGTTTATAAGCGACCAATAAATGGTAAAACACTTCCTCATATGTCATATAAATATTAAAACACTATCCTCATTTTCATATTACACGAGGTGTTTTCCCAATACGTGATCAGATCCCCACACGCTTTTCTGAACTATTCTCTGTCGGACTTTATTGCTGTTTGTTTTTCCAGGAAGGCCTCTCTGCGCTTTGTGGATAAAAAACAATACCATCTCACAACCCCACGACTACTGCTACTTCATATTGTTTGCAATCTGCAGGACGCCAATATATAACCTCCGCGAGTATGAAAAAGAAAAGTGCACTGAGTGGGGTTCACCTTTTCCGAATGATAAAATCGGGAACTCTTCTGAAATATAATAAAAGTCCAAGTTCCTATATAAAACGTTTGACTGACACTCGTTGTTGGTTTTAGCGGATGGAAGATGTGCAAGTTGTGATAGTCTTGGCGTTCGGATGCTGAGCCCTAGGTCATGAGCTCTAATTCCGTCGCAGAGACTCATTTCGCTGGAAGTAAAAGCGACAATGTCTATGTGATGCGCGATATGAGATAACGGTCAAGAACCCCAGCTGACTGACCAAAAAGGAAACAATTCCCTATAATGTGTCTGAGAGAACCCCCGCCCGCCTACGCCCCTCCCCCCTCCCTTCCCCCACCTACACACTTTGGGGCGCTAATCCTCCAACACTGTAAAATTCAATGCCAACAGCAGCACTATATAATTTCAAGTGTAAGCTCATAACGAAGCAATATAGACTAAAGCACTCATCTGAAGGAACATTCTTTTCGGAGGATCCAAAGTGCAACAGGGATTCTGCATCGGTTTTCCTCCTCAGGCTATTAGAACCACGCGACAACTCTATAAGTAACATCGTTCTCTTAGAAACGAAGTTTTAACAAAAGTGGTTATGTACATACAACACTGCTCATTCATGGCGAGTTCACAATTTCACAACCCTGATTCCATCTGAGCCTATATTTGACTTCGGATACACGGCCAAGCAAACTGGGAAGCACTTTGCAACGCAGCAGGTAAGTTGAGGATGCACGTCGCGTACGACGGTTTCCGCTCCTGTCCAGCATGACATCCCTTCATCTCAATTTTCCTTAAAAAGTTTAAAAAACGCTGACTTAAAAGCTTTGAGAAATAAACGAGCTTTAATTTGCAGCGTCAGCTGCATCTCTTGGATCCGCGTAGAGGGTTCACCATTCGCCGGCGCGCTATCTTGTGTTCTACGCGTGAGTAAAAGTTCATCACCTTCCTGTTCTAGCCTCCAGGATCGCCTGCAACTGTTGCCACGGAAAAATTATTGAATGAAAAAGAGCATTGTCTCCACAGTATAATACCGTGAAAGTTTCCACACGGAGCACAAAATGGAGGAATCGAAACGAGAACAAAAGCGCGGATTCACTGATAATTGCAAGCTCTCACGTCTATAAAACAGATGTTCAAGAAAACCGACACCATCATCGCACTTTCTTCCCATGACTTTCAGCACACTCTTTGTCCTCCTTCACCTGATACGGCATTTCATGCTGAGATGAAGGGACCAATATTATTCTCGCCCAGATCGCCTCCTGATGACGTAGAGGGAGATACTGTTTTCTGCTGAAACTTTGGCCAGGCAACAAAAGTTCTCAACTCATTCTTTCTTTCAAGGAAATACAGCGCTTTCGAGACAAGGACAACAAGAAGAGTGGACAGTCTCCAAATCGCTGTATTTCTTTGAAGATGAACGAAGTCGTCCGAACCTCCACCCTGACCTTATATTACTTTTGCACTTCATGAGCACCTTGCTAGCTGCATCCAATGGGAGCTACCGAAACTGTGCGAAGCGCCGATTACTGTGCTGTTATATGGGCGCCAGACAGCCTAACCAAAACTGAGGAAGAAGTTCCTTTACAACCAAAAAAGTCTCTGAGTCACACCTAAAAAGGTAACTGCCAAAACTCCTTAGTGAATATTTCTCTCCTCAGATTAAAAGCAGTAATACAAAATATGAATGATTAAAGACTGGAAGAGATGCAATTCCTTAAATTCCCTTCAGAAATCGCCTACACTGATATGCGTTAGCCAGCCGTCTTTACCTGATGTGCACCAAGCTTGCACCTTTAATGCAATGCTATTGCTTTAAGGCTTATGATCTATTTAATCAGAGTGGCTTACAAATAGTTTATTGTCCATTACATAAGGCATTATTGGTATTCCGAGAAATGTTGTAAATGACCACGTGCCCCTCCCTTGATCAAAATAAACACATTTAAGGGTCAGGCATTATAAATGATGACCGACTGGCACTGTGACCGTGGTTCAATTGCGCCAGAAGCGCCAATCAGTCGCTTACTGTATACTGTACACACCTAGGGAAGCACTGATTAACCAGCCCTCAATATTTCTTTTTTACCGCCTCTGCAAAATAGAGCGACACGTCCACGTACAAGGTGTTGTGAAACGCATCGTACCCGTTCCATCTGCCTGTCAATTTCTTTTCAGACGCTCATTAAATGCTTGAACAGACGCAATCCCTTAAATTTCCTTCAGAGATCATTGACCTTGAAATGCATTGGCAAGCCGTCGTCTACCCGGTGTGCACCAAGCTCGCACATTTAATGCAATGTTATTTCTTTAAGGCTTATAATCTATTTATTCGGAGTAAATAAAAATCTCGACTTGGCCTAAGCGGTAGTATTTATGAAACAAACTGGCTCATTTTGTAGCAGCTAGGATAAAAAATGTCCCGCTAAATGAAGCGAAATAACCAAATCGTTTGCCAAGTGTCAAAAATATATCATTTGATACTGAAAATTTTCTACATGCATGCGTTATGATTAGTTGCATTTCGCTGTTCTAGCATGTACTCACAAACTTTTGTGTCAAAATATCAAAATACAACTAAAACACACACTTGTGCGTACCTTGCTCGTGCGAGTTAACCTACTTGTGCGCATGTGTGCATGCGTGTCTGTACGTGCGTACGCGCGTGTGGTAGTGTGCCTGTGCGTGCGCGCGGGGGGGGGGGGGCACGTGCGCGCGTGCGTATGCGTCCCGTGCTTTAGTGCGTGAGCGCTTTTAAGGGCAGCGGTGGCGCCATTTCTCAATTAGCCATATATACCACTATTGCCGCTTTCTCTTTCGACTGTAAGTCGGCATACCGAAGCTTCATAAGTCAGGCACAGTGAAATAACGATGTCATAACAGCATAGAAGAGTAATAGCGGCACCACACAAATAAATAAAGGAGAAAACAGATCTCAGGACTTCGCGATGTCGTCCTCCGATGTTCTAAGGAGAGCCAAGAAAGCAGGCGATATATATTGAATTGAATTGTCCCCCGACATGTAAAGAGATCAGACAAGAGCTTTTTATCGATAGAGCCTTATTAAAGCAGTTCTTTCTGATATTTTTTCAACTAAGTTGGATGCAACTGTTCGAAACGCATCAGATGAAGTAGACGAAACTGCCTCAACGACAGATTCAAAGCCCCCGCGATTCTTGCAATGCTCACCTCGGCGCACTGTTGTGGCGGTTTAGACTACTGGGAAGAGATGGCGCCACGACACCCAAAAGCGGAAACGCTATGGCCGAGCAGTTCAAGCGGAGCGAGGTGTACGCACAAGCAACGACAGTGAACATCGGTGAACTGAAACGTATCATTCGGCAGCACGAGATGCGCACCAGCTCGAAAGGTGACACGGGAAGGAAATCACAGTGGTATCAAAAGGTGAAGCAGCCCCTGGAAGCGAGGCGAGCAGGGAACAGGATACGCCGTAGGCAGCTCAAGTCTATCCTGCCGAAGATTGCCGCCCAGCATGAGAGAAGTAGCTACGCTGCAAATGCCACTTGTGAGAGGTTGTGCCAAGCTAAACTGCCCAGTGCAACCATCGCAGATACAAGCGATCACGAGTGCGGGCAATGACGGTAGTCGTTGAGTTTGGGTGTATGTGCGGACGGTAGACCGTATATAACCCAGATATAACATCAACGGGGCTACAGGACTACGGGCCCCCGATGTACCTCTGCACTTGACGCAACACTTGGAAGCGGTATACAAGCAGCTGACAAGAGAACCGGGCAAAGAAACAAACAGCCGCAAAATGTCCGATTCGGGGTCTCTGTGCTAGCACAATAAAACTATCCGTCCTTTGTGCGATGCTGCCATCAACTTCCACAAGCCTTTCGCCCCCTCACCCATCATTGCACTCCGCTCATTTGCACTGTCAGAGCCCTTCTTAGCTACAAAGCCATCGGCTTCACCCTCCACAGCTTCATTCACCACTGATCTTCCTCCACCCTCCAAATGATCTCTATCTTTGCTTTCCCCAACTTCACTGCCCACTTAATGCTCAAACGCCCACACGCGTTGTCATGTTGACTTCGATAAGCTGCCGCGCTGTGGTAACAATGTCAGTGCCGTTATATGGATTTCTTGAGCAAATTTAGATATTACTTATCAGAACATATGCATAACCACAATACTCAAAATTGATGTGTTCAAACTATTCCACGACACCCTTAGAGGAAGAGACTACGGCAAAGCAAAACAGAAGCCTAAGAGGGATGCAGTAGCCCTCATTTTACTAATGATCATTTGATGTGCCCTTGCATGCATACACTTTTTCACAGATCCAAAAAGGCCAGCGAAAGGCTTGGCTTTGGAAATGTGTGTTGCTAAGTGAATAAAGTCGGAAAGTATGCACACGAGGAACCTTGAATTCTCTGGCACGCAAGCCAATGAGCCATATGCTAATAAGGACTTGTGTATAAGAGGATCTCCTGATTTGGTCGGAGTGCTCCAGACATGGAGATGCGTAAATGAAATATATCGGCAGCGGCGGCCGCTTTTCGATAGGGATAGAAAGCATGACGCCCATGTGCTGTGCGATGTCAGTGCAGGTTAAAGGAACCCAGGTGTCTAAATTTCCGAAGCCTTCCAATATGGCGCCTCACTTTGCCTGAGTTGCTTTGGGACATTGAACCCCATGTACAAACTAAACGAAACCTAAACTTAAAGTTTTGAGAGGAAAAGTATGCACTGGCATTCCTATAAATGCGGCACACAATTCGGCGGTACCATCTAATGCAAAGCAGGCTCGAGTTTAATCAAACATCAAAATTGCTTTTGCTCAAAGGCTGCTTGACCAGGCAGCTATGGGATAATTACTTGATGCAGAGAAGGGTCATGAGCAGAGAACATCCATTCTTCGTTACATGATAGAATTTCTGGACAGCAGGACCACAGTTCAAATACGGGCAGGATAAAAATGCACCCGAGCTTAGATTTTTTAACAGGTTTTATATCATTGTGGTATGGCTGGGACTTTCTGCATTTTGTTATTTATCTTGGACTGGGTAATCAAAAATGTCCTGTCAAGAAACGGTTAGTGTCTAAATAGTATAGCGTCAAGCAATGAAGCCTTGTCGGGTGTGTTAGATTTTGTACAATTTAACGACGCAAGACTGCATGTTGCCCTGGTCGTTCTACGGCAAACCAACTTCTGGTCACTTAGAATACTCTCACACGCTTCTAAGAGTACGAACGATGTTCTACTAGTCCAGCTTGTCACCACTGTTAAAGACAATGTCTGGAGCCGTCAGCAGTATCAGCATCGAAAGGTGCCGCCATCCAAGACTGTACCACTGAGTCCAACATTTGATGAACAACTTTTCCGACCGTTTCCTTTGCACCCGGGGTGCAACCTTTGAATAACCATCAACACACACTCTTTCATTCGCCGAGCCTAGGCCAAATCATTAGCTTGTGGTACAGCGTTTAAGGTTTTCTCCCTCTTCAGCACCAGATCGCACTTCGGCAAAGCACCTCGACCTACGTTATTACTACTAGAGGGACATGCCTTTGCTTCTCAAACAATAGCCGAAATTTTTTGACCGACTTGTATGACCCCCGTGGAGGCACTGTTACCAACCGCATAGAGACGGGCTGACAGAGAGGATTTATAAAACAATGGTGGGCATGCTGCCCATGTATCTCGAAAAACAGACAATTTTCGGGACGTGAACAAATATACGTAACCAACGCGCTCATTAAGGCAGTCCAAAGGACGGCACGCTCTGCACCGTTTCACCTCCTCTACGGCAGGGATGTTGAGACTATGCTCAACGCTGCGCTCATTTGGGAAACCACGACAGCCAACTTTCTTCCAACCCTGAGCAGTTTGCTCAACATGCCGAGCAAGCACGTTAGCTATAGTACGTGTCCAGATCGCATAGCAAGACGAAGAAGATTTCCGCCGGTACAACATTCGCCACAGGCCGGCTAGCCTCCTACAAACTGTCGTGATGCTGGGGCCACCTCGACAAGGCCTTCAATCGTTAGCGTGCGGAGACTTCGGGATGAGGAAGGATTGAAGCTTCGAAATGGGTAAAACAAAAACAAGCAGGCTTAATTGCACTTTGAGAACACTTATTTACATGCCGAAAAAGGTAGGAACAGCAAAACGGCAAGAGTTAAGAGTTCACTACGAGAAGCGTCCGGATGAGCCATTTACCCAGGCCTCAGAGCATCATTATGTACTGTGCACCGTCCTTAAAGCCCCTTGTGTCCAGCCCCTCTCTGAAGATGCTGACAAATCAATTCCACGGCACATCCCTCAGATATCGGCAACCAATCAAACACATCACTGCACTGATGGTCTGATGCACTGACTGATCCAGTATTGTTTCATCGGGCGTGGTCACTTGTCGTTGTGTAGAACGTGGGAACGGCGAGGAGGTAAACTCCGCTTCTTCTGCACAGATCCGCCATGACTATTCAGATGTGTTTCCCTCTCAGTAGCGCACGTATACGAGCGGCGCCATGGAAACTGCTCCCAGCATCGTCGGGCTTCCAACTCTTACCTGCGGTCACTGGTGGCGGCCTCTTATTGCGGTAATCCCCAGGCTCCTTTCTTCTCCCGAACGTCTGCGGACGGGTCGCTGCTATCATCCCTCGCTGACAACGGGCGCCCCTCAACGGGAAGGGTCAACAGGCGAACGAAGTGTGGGAAAACACCTTGGGCCGTTTCTCATGGGACGGCGTTTCTTTTCATTTTTCTTGAAGTTCAGAGAAAACGTCGCCGACTTGGCAGTTTTACGATCACAACAAAACACGGAGACCAGGTTTGCTGTGGATTCCTGTTCCACGCTGAGGCCAGTGGGAAAAGCTCATTTGCCGCTATTTCGGTGCCTATAAAATTCTGCAGTGCATTACCAACATCAAATGCAAAAGGCTCCAGGATATCCAGAGTAGACTAATCCGCTTTCCCGTTCAGAGCACGTTCATGTGTTACGCATCAAGCTGTATTTTGCCCATTAATACATAACTCGATCTTTGAACTCGTTTTTGTGAGTGCATATGTGTCTGTGTGGCTGTGCTCTTCCTTCTTTTTAGAATGCAGGAATGCAAGGGTCGCTTGGACAAAAAAGACGTTAAAGTGAGACATGCTGGACGTGTTATCGCAGGACGTACTATTAACTTTACGCGCGTTTTGCAAACGGTTGCCTCTTCGTGTCACCTCATTTCTTGTCAACAGCGCCGAAATGATATGATCATAAAGCTTATCAGCCTAAAACATCACTCCCCTTTTCTCTGTTTTCTTTTGCGTTTTCCACATGAAAAAGTAATCATGAAGCGTCTTATTTTACTGTCAAAATAACCTATGACTGACAGCTTGGAGAAAGGATTCCGCTCCATGTCTGTGTTGCCTACTGAGACGGGAAACGGTCAAAAGCGGCGATCATTAAAGAAAGCCTTAGGGGTATCATAGGAAACAATCACTGTGCCGTTACTATGCTCGTAACGGGACTTTTTCGCGCAGCTATTGCGGTTCTCTTCTTTATCAATATACTGGGCAGGAATGCTTAGACTCGGACATGTGCACAAGCACAGTAATAAAGCTCCGTTTTTCCAGGCAAATTTTCAATTATCACTTCCTTCCCAGTCCTTGATAATCAAGAAGAAGGCTTGTAATCTAACAAGTGGCACGAGATGTGCACGAAGTGTCCAACCAAGTAAAATTAAAAAGCGGTGTCTACACATTTGTTTCGAGAATTCGTAACAGTCAACCCAACCACTGGAATTGTATGAATACGCCGGTGGCATTCAGCCTCTGCTAGTCTGGCGCATTCAGCAGCCACGGCAAACGAAGCGCCTAATTGTACCGGCTACATCGGTCATCGTGCAGAAAAACTGCCTCAGGTTGCTTTTTTGATACCAGCTACCTTCGAACCATCGCACCGAGCACGATAGCACGATAGCTACTAGCACGCATACAGGTTTCGTCGCTGTCTTTGGACGAATTGCTGGCATGCACAAAACCACACATGCTGACCGGAGGGCACCATTCGGTCTAACTTTCACGTTGGCCACCAATAATGTTACATAGGTGGTAACCACCCTTCGGTTTCAACGGCCGTAAATACCGACGTTAAACCTAAAAAAATGGCTCCTAGCAGCTGCTCTTCGAGGAAACGAAGTTTTAACAGCAACAATGGTGTGAAGAGAAAGAGTCTGAATTGAATAAATTTGAATTCTTTGCTAGGCAAAGGTGTTATAAAATGAACCAGAGTGACCCTTTCACTCTAGTAAGCTTTTCCTCGACCTATCTCAGAGCGGCAGCTGGTAACTTTAAAACGCTAGCTCGAAAATATTTTGTCATTTCTTTACGGTGAATAACACAGTTTTATCTGCTCGTGTAAAGTTCAAGCGCGAGATGTTGGCATGTGGCAACGCCTTTTTCTCTGGGCCTGCGCTTTTCTCAATGCTATCGAGGCGCCCTCTATAAAGGGGATGAAAATTTTAAAATGTTTTCAAGCGGAATGTATACACTGTTTTTGCGAGCGATTATCCCTATTTTACTGCCATGCACGAACTTCCAAAATGAATAAGTAATGGCAGCTGAGATTTTAGGAATTTACGATTCCTTCCTATTTTTATTTCTTAGCACATTTAAAAAGGAGATTTTCTCAGCATGCTGTAATAATCCGAAATTTGCCACGTATGCTTGAAGCAAGATGATAAATATCCATTTTGAATTTCACTGAAATAATTATATTCCTTGTGTACTTTCACAAGACCAGCTTTTACGCAAAATGCGCCTGATCATCTTGGGAACATTCTAATAAGGTTTGTTTAGCTTAGAAATGTTTCGGACATTTCATGCGACCTACTCCAGTTGTGCTCGGAACTAATAGTCGGTTCTTTTAGGAATGTGTTAAAAAACGGAACCTTTAATTACTAATGGTGAAAGGTGCTGTCTATGCTCGGAGAGCCTATAAAAATAGTGTTGGGATATTTGGTATTGAAAGCAACAATGGGCTACAAGATTCTACGCGCATTTTATTGCGCAAACTTGTGCAGTGTTCAATAATATCATTTGTTTGTTGTTTCTCATTAGCAGGAAGTCAAAGTAAACGAAATGCTGTGCTTCTGCATTAGAAAACTTTAAAAGTATATGACTTATTCACGCAAATTGAAATTATACAGCAGGGATAAGCACCGAAAAGGCAGCTAGACGTATCAAAGAGTGCGAACAGAGACACTCATAAAAGACGGCGAAACAGACAAACACAGCCCACTGTTCGTTTGTTTTTATCTCCTGCATGTCTCTGTTCACGCTGTTCGATATATTATGCTCGACCAACCAGCCTGCTGAAACGTTTATGCGCCTTTAATGCTGTTAGCATTTTGTACCCGTACGGCATTTATTCTCGCCGCGAATTGGGTTTCCAAGTGACGCACCTTCGTTTGCAAGGCAACTCACATATGGAACCATATGAAGGGCTTCCTACGTCGGAGCTTGAATAGCCCAATAAAAACTTAAACATAACATTCCATAACAGCAGCTTATTTATCACGAAAGATTTTGAGGTACAAACAAGCTTCGGCGTGCAAATAAAATTGCAGTCTTTTCGGTTGTTCTCCGCAGCTATTTAACCATTGCATGATTCGGCGTTCAGGTAGAAGGAATGTGAAAGAGAACAGGCTAGGCTTTGGTATTACGGGCTGATCAACTTGCCTGTGGGTGTTCGAAAAACTGGAGACACGGCCCGTTCGAAGACCTCCGATGCGTGCAAGTAATTTTTCAGATGTTACTCCGATTTCATAAGCGGCTTTCGGGACAAGGCATGCATCTAGTTTAGAAATGCCACAAGCGCACAGTCAACTCGCGTCGCCACTGGATTGGTTGTCCACTTTAATTTTGCATCTGCCTACACCTGCCTTGCACTATATCTAGGATTGGCTCTAGATTGCATTCACCGGATTCCTAAACACAGTATCGTCCAGATCAATTCCGTGTAGCACAACACCACAAATCACTTGCGGCGCCAACCTCCCTGAAGAAGAAAACGAACCAGAGCACCTGACAAACAAGCACGCGTTCACCAGTCTGTGACGCATAGGCCTGCAGGCAAACAAAACAATAACTCGGTGCCACCCACCTTAAGCGCCTCAGAGGAGCCTATTTTAGTTGACCTCGTTCCGAATGGAATCCATTTAACAACTGTTTTAAAGCCTGAAGCACGGCATTTGTGCTAAATCATTTCATGCTATATGTTTTGCACGCGAAGTGCTTGTTGAACCTTTTAAACTTAATAGCATAAAGGTATTAGCAGAAACCGTCCCTTGCGTTTCATTTGTTGTTGTTTTTTTGTATTTTTTTTTCCAGTTGGCCCGTTTACATCAAAACCAAATAAGTACAGTGCTTGAAAGTAGTTGGAAACACGCTGCAGCAATCGCGCTAACGATCAAGATCAATATAAAAACTAGATATCATTGGTTTCCGCAGAAACTTTGCTTCTTGAATAATGCAAATTTTTTCTCCAAATACCAAGATTATATGAAAATTATTTGTGTTTCCCAATAATGATACTAAATACTCGCGAGTACATTTATAGCTCTCTCATCATTTGATTTTCGAATTGGAACATACCTTATTCTTTATAGTACTTTCGATACAAATGTGTGTCTTAAAATATATGGTCAATTTTTAACTCTTTGGTTAAATACTCCATTGTGAATACTTGCACCTTGACACAAGCACCATCCGTAGAAACATCAAGGGTTTCATCCTCATGCTGCGGATAGAGAAGAGGCTCGTTAAATTGAAACAAGTACCGGACTGCGCACAAGGCCACATCTATAAGCCCCTCGGCAAACGTAGGCCAATTTATTGAGAGGTTTCATACGGCGAAAGTGTGAAGACTTATTCCTGTGCACCCAACCATAGTTAGGGCCTTAATGATAGGCACCCCGGGATTGTACACGGTGGTCATCAGTAATGTTCGAAGTAGCAGAAAATAAAGAGGTGTAGTGGTTTGCAAATTCGGTTACCCCTGCATGTGTACTTGTGGCCACGGCACCGCCACAATAGAGCTCAGAGACTCTGCTGAGCTGCTGGATTTGGCACTTGAGAGTACATATCACGATCGCGAAATGATCGTGCACGGGCCACCCGATAGCGTTCCGCATTTATGCAGGCTCTAAAGCAATTAGCGCTTTCTCTTCACAATACTTAAAGCAAGGCTTTATGGAATCACTATCGATGGCTATGCAACGAGCTTTGCCCTTAACCATTAACAAAGCTGCGAATATTGGGCTCTCGTGGTCGAGCAAGATTCTAAAGCGGTCCTCACCCGCTGCGCGAAGCCCTTCTCATTTAGTAACGAAACATTATCACGACACCCACTCCGGCCAAAGCTTAGGACGGGCATATTTTTCAATCCGAACAATGACCATAGAATTATCAATAAAAGAAACAGGCGTCACATCACAAAAATGTAATTTTTAAAAACATCTACGCAGGTGTAAATCCCATCAAGATGTGAATGCGAGGTACCTCTAAAATATGTCAAGGTGGGGGATAATCTGCGATTGAATAAACTTGAGTTATCAGTGGTAGCTCATAAAATACCAGGGCTCTTATCAGTGGGGCTTTACCAGCGCCGGTCAATCGAAAGGTTTACATACGCAGTTAAAATCACCCGTGAATAGAACATACCGAGCATATTCTAGATAATTTGCAATAGCGCTAACAAAACTAAAACTAACAAGTTTCGTTTATTTTAGTTTTCTTAAGATATTTATTTTTGTTCAGCTTATAGAGGCTTTCATACCATAATTATACCATAAACCATAAATTTATGCTTACGACATTTCTACGAGCAGTAGTGCTCTTTAATTTACTGCTAGTAAGTCTCGTCGCTCTGATTGTGGATTGTGTTCATTTTTTGTTTCAACAATGCAGAAGAAAAGACCAGCCATCCATATGGATCAGTAATGCTATCGCGTTCCACCCTTAAGGCGAATGTTCAGCGTATCCAAAGCTTTTTTTTTTTTTTTTGGACTGTAGGCTACACTGTTAACGCGAAGATTATGTGATGCTATGGAATTGCAGTTCTAGACAAAGAACAGCGTCATGGGATTTTTTATGGCTTTCACAATGGTGGTCAGATCAATTGGTGATGCCGTCCGGTGTGTCTGTTATGTTTCAGCGGTCTAGATTGCTACTGTTCGTCGGCATGGTTTTGTGCAGCTAAGAATCATATTCGACTTGGCAAAACTACAGGTTGTATGCCCATAAGAGCTGAACGTCACTCCCGGAGCATGAGGTATGGTTTTGATGGACAGGTGGACTTTTGAATGGCGGAAACTCCTGGGTTCATCTCGGGAGTTTCATGGCAGTGGCAGCAGCTTCAAGCGGCTTTTAGCCTCGATGCGACCGACGTAGTATTATGGCGTCATTCTCGACTGTCGAAAGCATCACTGCGCTCAGTGTGCGATGAACTGGAGGACAACCTAGGACTGTAGTTTGACAAAGTCGTGGGCCTCATTTGCTCAGTGTTAATGAACTCGCTGCGTCTTCATATTCTAAAGGATTGGGCTGTAGCGCAGTAGTTATGGCGCCCGACTACTGAACCTAATGGTGCTGGCTTTAACCCCGGCCACAGCGGCCGCTTTTCGACTGAGGGTAAAAGCAATGTACCCCTGTGTTGTGCGATATGCGTGCACGTAGGCGTCTCTCATGGACTCGTGAATCTTTTGGGACGTTAAACTTCATAAACCAAACCAAAGCATGTTCGTACTGAACATGAAAACTATTTCAGCTTTAAGGGTAGCTATACACACAAAAATAGAACACTGCTTTGTCTAAGGCAGCTTGGTCTGCTAGCAATGCTCCAGAAATCCCGCCTTTTGTGATTAAGGCTTATGCGAAAACTTCAGAATATATTGTTGCATTGTAAAATATATCTGCAGTACAAAAAAATTAAAGAGAGCTGCAGAATCTGCATTGGAGTAAAGCGAAAGCACGGATGCTGCTGTCGGTTGCTGTGTGGTTGCTTCTAGTTGCTTAATTCTCTTCTTGTTTACCCATTTTAGTCTTTGGTGCTTTCCACTTGCGCGCCAATCCCTTCTTATGACTTTTTTGGCTCTGCTTCCGGTTGCGTGACGTCACATCCTTGACGTCATCCTAATTGACCTACATAATTGACTATTTTAGTTATTTGTACTTTCCAATTGCGCGCCAATCCCTTCCTATGCCCTTTTCTGGCTCGACTTCAGGTTGCGTGACGTCAGCTTAATTGACTGATTTAATTAACTATTTAGTTTTTGACACATCTCGAAGTCACCTTAATTGACTATCTCAACTAATTTAGTATTTGATATTTGGATGCAGCATTTGTACAGTATTAGTATTTGGATAAATTCAAATATGGCGGTAAGCGATTGGCTCACGGTAGACAAGCGGAATGATGAAGAGCGTTCCACGATATCCGGGGCACGGCACAGTGGTAAAGCGCTCAGCTGGAGGTCCAAGGGATGGAGGTTCGATTCTCGGTGGAGCCACTTTTTTTTTTTTAATGAGGAGGAGTCTCACACCTCTGAAGCGTTGCACGGCAGCGCTGGCAGAGCTTGGCGAGGGGGCTGCGCAGCTGGCCTTGGCTGTGACGTAACGCGCATGCGCGTAAGTATACTCCGTTTTATACATGAAGTGCAACACTGCCAAAGCTACAG
The DNA here is from genome assembly GCA_023969395.1 of Amblyomma maculatum. NCBI lineage: Eukaryota > Metazoa > Arthropoda > Arachnida > Ixodida > Ixodidae > Amblyomma > Amblyomma maculatum. The sequence goes on from JAJIZL010032086.1 coordinate 122,149, forward strand.
CTCTTGTCTGCGCTCTCCGCATCCGCGATGAAAAATAGTGCCTGCTCTTGACGAGAGGAGATAATAGTTATTTTGTCTGCAAGCTTAATACATGTTACATTTGCCGTCAACTTCATAAAGAGCACCTTTTTAGGGAGAAAGGATCGGGATCGGTGAATTTGTATGTTTTTTATGTCGTTTTCGTTCGTGTCGCATTTTCGCTGCCCCGCAACCTTGCCAGCTGTGCCACTAGATGGCGCTGGCTGTGCCCTCCCAGCTGCGCATCTCTTTTTGTGAAAATTATTCTTCGGCGCGCACTTTTTCTAAATAATCCGCACTGCGAAGATGTCTAGGCATTCGAAGCATGTTATTGCAAACGTGTATGCTCGGAATAGAGCCCGTTTCCGCAGGAGCCACTCGGCCACAAAACGAGCGCGTAGTGATACGCCTCCTTTTTTTTCTTCTTGCGGACTGCTCGAGTAGCTTTTGCTCCGTTGCACCTGATGTATGAAAAGGAGTATAGGCTATGTGAAACCACGCGAAGGTGCGGTCTGACACGGGTGGTGAAGCTTTCGCTTCAAAAATTGGAGCACAAAGACATACCTGTTGAAAAAGCTAAGAGCTCAGTCAGAAAAAAGTTGGATGAATTCTTGAAATTTTCCCTCGCTCTTCATGCCGTTGGTTTGTGTAGCGTTAAAACACTGGTGTGTGTGTGTGTGTGTGTGTGTGTGTGTGTGTGTGTGTGTGTG
>JAJIZL010032087.1:0-17410 GCA_023969395.1 Amblyomma maculatum
TTTCGGTGATAATCTGTAGGGTGTGTGAGCAGGCAGGAAGTTATTTTAAATTGAGCAATTCTTCATCGAGTAAACCAGTTGTAAGTCCAGCGTTGTGGTGTGTGCCTTCTTTGTTCTTGTCTTTAGTCTGTATTCGCTGGTTCCCTGTGCAATGTAAATGTCTTCGCTGATAAAGAACCGGGTTCTCTAGCGGCAGTCAATGATCGAGAGACGGAGCAATCCAAGTAACGCTTGATCAACTAACGAATATTGTGCAGTTGGGTGTCTGAATCATCGACGTACACTTTCGGTGTGTTTGCATCACGCCGCCTATCCCAATTCCACTATTTCAAAAACGTGCGAATGACGAAATTACTAGCAAGGGATAACAAAACGAGGCAAAGTGTTATATGGCTGCATGTAGAGCACTGGTCTTGCCAGCTAGCTGTGTCCTTGCCAAGGAGGCCTGCCTGAAAAAAAGTTGATAAATGCTGTATATATACCGGGTGTCCCAACTAACTTGAACCAAGGGATACAAAATAATACATTTGAGGTAGGTCAGCGAAACCAATTGCATTCAACTGCCAGCCTCCTTGCGCACTACAGGCGATTTTTTGTTTTGCAATTACTTAATTAGCTAATTATGTTAATTTTTCTAATTGGTCAAATATCGACTTTAGACCAAACATGTGAATTGGAAACTTGTAGAGCACCTTCAGAAACCCCCATTCCAATAATTGCGATAAAGAAAGTCTCAAGTGTATCTTTTTTTCTGGGCTCAAAAGAAAGCCCGCGAAATACAAATAATACCACGTGACTAGTGCATTTGTGCGCCGCGATTGTGGTGCTCTCAGTCGTGGTTTGAGCGAACGAAATTAGCTGCGGCCGTGTCTCCTTTGCCCCGTTAAAGCGGCAGGCCGATACGCCTGCGATGGCTTCTTCGCCCGCGTCCGACAGCCGGCCCACGTGATAGTGCAAGTAGCACCGAGAGCGGCGAGCCGACACCACCGGGATTCTAACAAACCCTCCTTCTCTCCCATCAGCGAACTTTACGGCAAACGGATGAGCGATAAGGTATCAGCCATTGAATATGCGCATACAGGCTTGGGTAAAGGGGCGAGATGACATGTGACTCGACTAAAATTAGCGCTGCACCTTCATTTGCTGGTTCTTTATCGTCATCCGCCTGTCGTGATGTAGGCTGCTGCGGTGCACAGGCCTGGCCAAGATCGCGGTGACGACGGGCGAGCTCGAGCTCGCTCCAACCATCGCCAACATTTCTGCCTGCCGCTGCAACGGGACCATCGGGTCACGGCCACAGCTGATTTCGTTCGCTCAAACCACGACTGAGAGCACCACGATCGCTGCGCTCAAATGCGCTAGTCACGTGGTATTATTTGTATTGCGCGGGCTTTCTTTTGACCTCGGAAAAAAAAGATAACGTGAGACTTTCTTTATCGCAACTAATGGAAGGGGGGTTTCCGAAGGTGCTCTACAACTTTCCAATTCACATTTTTGGTCTAAAGTGAATATTTATTAAATTAGAAAAATTAACATAATTAGCCAATTAAGTAATTTGCAAAACAAAAAATTGCCTGTAGTGCGCAAGCGGGCTGGTAGTTGTATGCAACTGGTTTCACTGACCTACCTCAAATATATTATTTTGTAACCCTTGGTTCAAGTTAGCTGGGACACCCGGTATATTACCTGAAAGAGCGCCGGAAACTGTAAAGTTAGAAAACTGTTCAACTCCACTTCCTGAACACGAGGCATTTCTATGGCGTACTTGAGCTGAATGACAGTAGAGGAGCGCATGCGATTATAGGAATCTGTATTCAGGTGGCACATATAGACGCCACGTAAGGTCAGCGGTCAGGTGCAAGTTTCGAATAAAGTAGCGGAACTGATGTACCTTACAGAGTACATTGATTGCCCTATCATTGAGATTGCTGATTGCCCTATCATTGAGATTCTCAAAAGGGGTGGTCCCGATAGCGGCAAATTGAAAGATGCAAACCGCTGGCAATTTCGTAGTTTGTAATTTCAATGGAACCTGATGAGACGGACTGGCAGATATTCTCTTTCTTGATAAGATACTGCTGTGTCATATTTCTATTTGCAGTGTGACCAGAGAGACCCGGAAGTGCAAAAATTGTGCCCCGGCCAATGTGTGTGCACGCCCAGAGGAGATGCCTCATACCCGTACAAATGCATTGGCCTATTCGAAGGAGCAGGCATATTGTACCACACAGGGTATGGTCAAGACGACGATGACTACACAGAGTAGAACAAAACAATTTTATTTTTTGATGCTGCCTCGGCAGGCACATAAATAAACTGAGAAGAACGGAATGAATATGTTCATTTTTCTAATAATGCATAAATCTTCTGAAATTATTTATTCGCAAAATATTGACGGGAAATCTGTGAGCCAGCGGCTGAATTATCAGTTGGTTACCGAACCAAATCCTAGCAGAGAAGGGAGGAAAAGAGCACTATTGTGTTAGATCGAAATATACGCAGGAAAGTTTTTTCTTAGTCTGAATGAAAGAGAAAAATAAAAGGCTGCGTTGAGCCACCCCCCGTGTAGACAGAAAGAAATTAGGGTATGCTCGTATTGCATGTTGTGGCTTGAAACTGACGTATAAATGGCTCTCCTTACTTTGCCGTATTCGAGTAGTGCTATAATGGTTGCTTCTTTGATAGATTTTGCATGTAGCCTTCGAGAGCCGTCTTGAACGAGCAGTGTCGCCAAATTGTTTGCAATAACGGATGTAAAAATAAATTCATAAATCGAGAAACCTCACTGAATAGGTAAACAACAAAGTGCATGTACGCAAACCAGGATCCGCAGGCACGTACAGCCACGGACAGGCGCCATTCGCGCTGTCCCACCATACTCTTAAAGGGCCACTGTCCAGGGTATGACCTTTTCAGCAAAGGAGCCCAGTGCTTCGATCAGGTACCGGAGATAGTGTATGCAAAATGGTACAGCGATAAGCATGCTGCAAAGTAGCAAGAATACAAATAAAAGATCTCTCATCTTCCCCTTCAGGAAACCAGCTTCCATGTTCTCTTTGAACCGCTAGGCTGACGTCGGGGTAGCAAGAGACATCCATTGGTCCGTCTCGCTGATCAACGCGTGAAGAATGGGCGTACACCACTATGGTGTTCACCACTCGCTGTCGCTGCGGGCTTTTCCCAAGCCATGGCCGGACTGAACGCAGCGGCGCGCGCTCCCTCGCCAGTATTTTTTTTTCGCGCACGCAGAATGCCACGTCTAACCTCCCGCCAAACGCGAAGGAGGAAGGGGAATTTGGCTTGTGGAGGCTAGATGACCTGGTAGGGAGAGTGAAAAACCTTTGCGAGGGAACGGGAATAGAGAAACACGACCGAATCGTGTGATTGCGGTGGCTGTAACTGCGATATTAATTACTCTTTTAAAAAAACATTTTGCGGCATTGCGTTCTGGGGGCGAAGTCTCGCAGTCACCGGGGAAGAAAATAATTTCGACCGAGGGTGGACAGTGGCCCTTTAAATGCAGAACATAACTGTCCTACATTTTTAATGCGACACAGTTGAAAGCGGCGTTCTGACGAAAAGCCGACAGTTTTGTCTACGGCGCTGGCGGCGTTTTAAATGAGAAATCAGGGACACAACTGTGGAAGATAATACTTGGCAGTTGAAATGATCACATATTGATTGTTCGGCTGGTTGTCCTACGTCCCGAGACCATATGGCACGGCTCTCTCTATGTATAGAGAGACCATATGATATGGCTGGAGCTTCTGGCTTGGGGCTCTGAATACTGCTCGGTGGGTAATATGGAAACTGACCATTCCAGTTCCCTTAGGAGGTGAGTAAGACTCGTGATACTTAAGCCACGCAACGAACGTCCGTACTGCTTGGTCCCAGCGAGGATCGGGAAATGAGGGGCTTGTTACGATACATGAAGGAAAGAAGCCAAAAGTCGGCGAGGCCAAGGAAAGTGTAGGGAATAATTTCTTTTTTTTTCGATTTGTTGTTTTGCTTCTGAGCTGGATTAGTGCAGTAACCAATTTTAAGACGATAGCCTTCAATGGCTCATGCTCGCGGATCGTGTTCGTTCGTGAGTCCGCAACGCTTTCATTGCGTGGGAGGCGGTAGCTGGCAGCTGACATGGCTGAACACTAACTGGACGTAGGGTTTCCTTACGTTTAGCAGGAGCTGTCGATTCGGGCCTCTCCTTTCATATGGCAGAATGAATCAATTGAGATTCTTGCATTCAAGTTATCCTTAGACCACACAGGCACGTTCATATGGCTAGGCTTTGTATGTTGGCTGGTAGCTTACGCCATTACTTCATCGCGAAGGTGGGAGGGAAAAAAGAGGTGCCGTAGTGGAGGAATTCAGACCACCGCGCGATAGAGGCTTTCACCTCATCGCAATGTAGTGATCCAAAGTGCCCCATAGAAATTTTAAGAAAGAAAGAAGATTAAATCAGAGTAAAGGAAAAGCAACGGGTGGGAATCGAACTCATAACTTCCGAACATCGCGTCCGGCGCTCTTAAATACAAGGCTACATCGACGGCTGTCCCATCTTCTCCTTTCTTGGGTATTAATGACGCTTGTGACCGAAACTCGACAATGTCCTCGAGAACCACCAATCCACAGCGGCATACCTGGAACATTCTGTGTACCGCGAGAGTCACGCGAATCGTGTTCAAGAGGGAAGGGCAGAAATTGTACTAGAACCCTTTTGAACCTACGACTTCTTGACTCCAGACTGTGCATGACTGCGCATCTACCTCAGTAGTGCACGACGTATTGCAACTAGTTTGTCTGCTACGTGTATTCATTCCGCTGTCTATACAGTCCCCTCCTTCATCGTCATATTTATCCCCATGCGACATAAATAGTACGGATAATCTTTGTCATTGGATTTGCAAGATATTTGCAGTGTCCCCTTTTCTTCCGAACGTATCGACTTTCTCTAAAATTCATCTCCACAGCGACCTAGTCGCCGGTGCACATTCCAAGTAACAGTCCATTCATCGGCTCAGCACGAAGTGCTTTTGTCCATGTGCACATACACAATGCTCACGATCTGTATAATATTCACGTGGAGCCTATGACACATCTTAAAGCATCAAATGGCCCAGGCCTTGCCCCTATTCCTCAGGTGCGTTATTTCTTGGCGTTTATAGAGCAGGAACTACACTGCAGTGAACACGTGTTCTTACTCTGCAGTGTTCGTTCTGTCTCTCTCTGTTCCGACTCTTCTTGGAGGGGGGGGGGGGGGGGGGGGCCATCCCTCCCCTTATTTGGGTAAGGGCGGGCTTGCGCCTTCTGTGTGTCATCGGGGGGGTGACAAACATTCGGCAATGAGTGGCAAATGCTTTCACGGTGACATTTTGCCGCAACTGTTGGGGACGTGCCAAGTACGGATACGCTCAGAATACGCTTAGCGACGCGGGCTGCGGTGGGACAGCGAAAATGGCTGCCGAAGTGGACAATAGACAGTCGTCATATCGACAGGACTCGCGCCTGTTTGAGCAAGACAGGAATTCGCTCATGTTTAATAATAGCATTTTAGGGCGAGTCCACCGAAAATCCATCTCTCCAGAACGCAAATAATTACACCATCATAACGAGTACATGAGCGCCACCAGATTTACATAGGATATAAAAGTATACAGTCATAGTATTAGCAAACCTATATTTAGTGTACTTAGCTTGAGTTATTACACTTTACAACTTAGTTGTTAGCTATGGGGATTTACCCAACAGTAAGTGATTAACTGCTTAGATAATAGCCAATTACTAACACCTAATTTTTCACAAAACTAGTTCACTCCTCGACACCATGGGATCACCAGCCACAAATAACCTAAAAAATAATACATATAAGTGTTATTAGTACCTGATGCTTCATCGTGCTTAATTAGTTATGAGTCAGTTCAGTAAGAATTGGTAATTGGCACTTAAACAGCCAGTAATTCATCACCATCATCCACACCATGTGACCGAAGCAAATGTGGGAATTGCGATGAAAAGAGTCACAGTAAGAATGTGCTTACGTACATAATTACCTTGCATTTTGTGGGCATTTTTTGTCTGCAATAACGTTCCCCACGACCTTTTTTCCTTTCTCACTATGCCTCATGACATCCTTCTGAAATAAAGAAAGTTACTGGGATCTTTTTTTCTAAGCAAAGGAGGAGCTGCGTGGAGTATTGCACTGTTCATTGGACATAGTAGGACCAGAATCGTCGTCTCAAGACAAGGAGCTTTGTACGATGGCATTGCTTCTAATACCATCGAAGGCTCCTGAAAATCAGCGCGCGTTTTTCACGCATATGGCGGTTGCAAAAGCTTTCATTATCAAAAGCTTGCAATATCGATCATCATCATCAGCAAAAGCAACCAAATGTTTTTCAAATGCATCTACTGTTAAACCTGCTTTAATGCTTGCTCTTAATCTCTGTTACTTTGTCTTCACATAATACGCCCTGTCTATGTCTTTTTGTACATTTCTATTTTGTTAGAATGTTATTAACTCGGTTTTTTCCTCACCTAATCTGATTCCTTTTTTTATCTTAAGCTTACACCAATCTTCATCGTTTCCAAAGCTTTCCGCTTGTCCGCATTTTGTGTTCAAACATATCTGTTAGCCTCCACTTTTGTGCTGAACAGGTGTGTACCGATAAGACGGAGCACTTATTATGCTTTTCTTTTGAGGAATATTGGTAAGCTGCCATTTATGATCCAAATGTATTTGCAAAATGATCTACATCACAATCTGATTGCCCAGGTTACGGCCTTTTCGTGGTCAGGATCAGCGGCCACTATGTGTCCAAAACAGACGTCTTCCCTTACCACTTCCAGCGCCTAGCTACGTATTCTAAACAGCTTTTCCTTTCCCAGGCTGTTAAACATCACATTTCGAGAAAAATAATTTTAGTCTTGACGTTTGTTTTTACTTTTCTGGATGATTAGTATTCCTTTGCAATTTGTCCCCTGACCTGTTCAACAAGAGGGTGTTATCGGCGAAGAAGAGTTTAATAATAGAGTCCCCATTTAATCTAGTATATAGGGCAGTCTCCATTTCACAGCAATCGTGACCTAGTGGCCTGGGCTTCAATGTCGGTTATGGGAGGTGGTGGGTTCGAAACACACTTGAACAAAATAATTTAAAAGTCGATAAATGTTCTCTCGTACAGTCACGTGACTTACCAAGGTGAGTACGCTTCGAGGAGGCTCCGTGAACACTGCTGCGTCATTTTGTTGGTAAAACCAGTTTCGAACACTTGAGGCTGCAAAATGTGGTTTGTTTGTGTGCGGAACCTTGAAGTTTAGTCGAAGACTTTGGCAGAGCATAGGACCCATTGTTGACTCTCAACTTTAAAGTAAACAGGTTGATCCAGGTTAAATATATAAAAGGTAAAAGGCAGTGAGAACAGGGTGAAAGGTTGGGTTAGTTGGTGCATGTTCTTCTGGCTAAAAACAGCGCCAACACGAGACGAAGGAGAGAGCGCCTTGTCCCTTCTCTCCTTTGTCTTGTGTTAGCGCTGGTGTTAGCCAGATAAAAAAAGGCAGAGAGGTCGCCTCCCCTCCTGGGCACGTCCAGATATCTACGAAAGTCTAATTTGACGAGTAATTTGCTCATGTAGACGCGCCACGACATAGTGGGAACGCAAACAATTGATAGCTCTGAAATTGCTCATAAACTACAACAATGATGTTTTAAAGGACTTGATCAGGTTCTTTGTTTGAAGCCAAATTCATGCAGGTTGTCCAAATGCGTAATGTCCATAAGACAGTACCTAAAATTGCTTCTAGAGGGGAGAAAAATACTTTGATACAAAAGACACTTTTTCGTAAAGACGGTACTATATTCGGAAAGATTTCAATTTCCATGAACTGCTCTACGCCATGTGCCCCATGCGTTTTAATCTATACCAAATTCTATCGAATTCATCGTGTATCGCAGAACTCGATTTTACTCCCGTTCGCATGACCATTTGCTGATGCTGCACACGCTTCGCTAACCACAAAAATAGTATTCGCCTTATTATGGCCGCCCGCATATCAAAGAAATGCATATTGCATATTAGAGGACGCCATGGTTAGGGCACCTGTATAATCGTTAATTCAAACCCGCTCCTAGATACGTTCACCGTCATAGATATAAGAGAATTGTATAATGTTCCCAATAAAATGATAACGGATCGAAATGTTATGAAAATGATTAGATTTTTTCTACATTACAAAGGAGATTTTTATTCGTCATAATTTGGTAACTGATATTAAAGAAAGGTGGTTTGAAAAGCCGATAATCTTCGTCGGAGTATACTAAAATCGTCGTCATGAGGCATTCGCGACGCAGCCTGGGTTTGAAAACGATCCAGTAATATTTTGGAGGCGCCGGACAGAGGCAGCACACAGCAAAGGAACGTTCGTCGACATTTTTTAAACGCCATTCTTAAAGGAAGAGAGATTCTGAAAGGTTTGCATGTCCTTTCTCCTCGGAGGAAATGTTTGCACCATCGACTCTTCGACATATATCTGTGAAAGTAGAAAACAATTCAATGAAAAACTTACAGAATCGGTTCTCTGTGACATTATCACCTTCAAAGTAGTCGCCTTCAGCATTCACACACTTCTACATTCGGTGCTGCCACTGCTCGTAACAGTTCTGAGACGAGGTTTTTGGAATGCCCTTCAGGAGTTTCTCCGTTAATGCCTAAACCTCTTTAACTGAGGTAAAACGGGCTCCGTTTAAGCAAGATTTAAATTTAAGAAATAAAAATGTCGCATGGAGCCAAATCAGGTAAATAAGGACGCTTCAGCACAGAAATGTTTTTGCTGCTCAGAAACGGCTTGACAGATAGGGTCGTGTGACCGGGGGCATTGTCGTGCGGTGCAACAGCCATCCATCATTCCACAACTGTGATCTTTTTCTCCTAAATTTGTTTTACAAAGTACTTGAATGAAGTAGTGTTGACTAACATTTTGACCACTGGAAACCCACTCAATCATTACAATTTCACTGTTTTTAGAAGCTACACACTTAGTCTCGTTTCTTCGGTGTCACACCTAGTTGTAGCTGCTGAAATTCCCAACGGATTACGTTGTTTCATTATGGCAAATCCAGCTACCAAGTTTTGAAGGATAAATAAAATCGCAATACGTAACGGTGACATTTCACAAAACATAGTGAGAGCCTTCCAAGGATCTTATTCTTTTACGTGTACATACCATCGTCATCTTCATCCTCCCGCGGCGCCACCGGTGGCACGCGCCTCGGTTGTCTATCGGAATAAACGCCAGACACGGCATATCTTGCCTGGCCGTCTCGACCTGGCCTTCTTCCAGAATAGTTATTCTTGAGTATTATGTCTCCATCTGCCTTTTTTTTTAGGAATTCGATTGTTATCGAGATTAAATTTTAATGCTTTGCATTAGTCAGTTGTTATTGAACTATGGGAGTTTCATTTGCTGCATTGATTTCAATTTCTTGGTCCTGAAAAAATGTGTATATCAAATGAGGAGTCTTAACGTCCAAAAGTGATGAGGCCCCGTCGGGGGGGGGGGGGGGGGCAGTGTTTACGACGTCCGACTGCTGTCAGCGACCATGTGCTTCGCCATGCAGCTGTTCACGCGCTAAGCTACTTCCAACGTCAGTTCACCTTTGACCTTAACCTTGACTTTCATGTTGACCTTTGGTGGGAATATAGCTACCCAGAGTGGTTATGGCTTAAGGTCCAGTGATTAAGATGCCCGACCACTGTGTCGAGGTTCCCAGATTCCAAACCGACCGCCGGCGGTTGGGTCTCGGGGGAGGCGAAACGGAAAGGTATCCGTGTGCTGTATGTTGGCAGTGCACGTTAAAGATCCCCAGTTGGTCGGACTTAGCAGTAGGCGTCCACTACGCACCTCAATCACACTTTCACTGTCATCGTCCTCCTTTCCCTATCGGCGCGTGTCGGGTGTCCACGGAGATGTATGACAGTTACTGCGCCTTTCCTGTCCCATGAACAAATTTACAACTGTCTCACCTCTCAGAGAACACCTCGACCGCCCTGTGCAGAGCAGAAATTCTTGCCACTTTACGTCGTTACACGCAAAGATTGCACTTTAACAGCGATGGTGTTTAAACCCGCGGTTTCTCCGTCTATCGTGCGCAACCTCATGTGCAACCTCAATCCCGACTGGACGTGACGCCACCATGACAGTAGCTACATCCTCATGACCGGTTGACTGGACGTGAGCTCACCATGACAGTAGTTACATCATTATGACCGCATACACCCGGCCTTATAAAATAGTCAGATCTGACATCATCATGCCGTCACATCTGGTCATGACGTCACGTCCAGCCATGAGCGATGACGTTTCCTATCCATTCAGGCATATACAAGATGACCACGCCAGGCGTCTGATCCAGCCGTCTGTGCCTACAGCAGGGAAAAAGCGCAGTCTCTGTTGCAACTCTTTAAATGACGACTCTCAAAATGTCATCATTATCATCTAGACTACACCCACTGCAGGGCGAAGGCCTCGCCCACATTTTTCCAATTAACTCGGTTCTATGCTATAGCTCATCCACTTGACCCCTGCGAGCTTCTTAAACTTATCCGACCGCCTAACTTTTTGCCGCCAACTTCTATACTTCTATACAAAACGCTGTGTCATCGGTCGTACAGACAGTGTAATCTGCCCAAATGTTCTAGTAAGAACACAACCATTAGGAAAACTATCTTTTCCAAACTCTTTAGTCAAATGCTGCTTTCAAGGTTGTTTCTGGGCTAAACGTTTGTTGGAAACAAAGTAAGGTAGATTTTATATTGGTGATTATTCTCTAGAAAACGTATCAGACATGTGACATATAATGGCAACAAAAAAAACTAAAGATTGTTTTTAAAGAGCTTAAATGTTTACAAAAAAAATTTTTTTAAGAACCCGCATTTACCTCACCCTGCACCATGAATACCTCGAAGCTATCAAAGCACAAACAGTTAGTACATCAACATTAATGTTGTAACGATAGCTTTCCTAAGCTGACGCGCATAATTACCCATTGTGGTTTGGCTCGCTTTCTGGGGTTAATGTCCAAAAGCGACTCATTTAATCAAAGACGCCGTAGTGGAGGGCTCCAGAAATTTTGACGTGCACTGCATTCTTTAACGTGCACTGACATCGCACAACTACCCGTTATGACATCGACAACATTCACTATTTGTGCTAAGGTGATGAAACGGAATATTCCCTAATAAGGGAGTCATAAGCCATCCTTGGAAGTGTTATCGAAATTGGTGAAACAATTTAAAACTTGACGGTTACACCCGTATCCCCAGTTAAGGCGAACAGCTTTCTTGCCTCATGCGCGCCGTGTACAGAAAGTGTGATACAAAAACGTCCAGCGCACTATCGCAATTGGCGATCTAATCCGTGCTACGCCTAGATTATTCCAATGCAGAAATGCATGCATGGTGACCCATGTTCTGTTGGGGTAAACAAAGTAAAGAATGTGATGAAACTTTCTTTTAATCACGCGTGTGTTGCTGTTGCCCAGGGCGGCGAGCAGCGGCATGCGACAAATAACACATAGTCCGTGCTGGTTACATAGACTTATTGTGCAAAGATATGGTCACGTTATGCTGAAAAGGTCGATAAAATAAATGAGTCTGTGAGTGCACTGAAGAAACTCTTTATTGGGCTGACTTGCGCCGGCAAAAGAACTAAGCGATTCGGCGCGGCGATAGCAACAATCGTGCTTGGCGGTCATTGAACAAAGAATGCCCGTTTCACTTATCAGCACTGAATTTAAAGGCGGCGAGGAAAGATCTAGATAAAGACGTAAACTGTACTAGCATGAGCCGGAACATTGTAGAAGCACACGCGAGCGGCTGGAATCAGAGAGATACGTCCCGACGCATCTTTCGCGACAAAGAAAATGATAAAGCGTCGTCTCGCGACAACGAGCATGAACAAACACTAAATACAGAATCAATAAGCGTGATAAAACGACAATGATAAGACCCCATGCCGCGGCTGTCGAATAAGAACAAAATTTAAATAGTTCGCGGCAATATAATCAATACAAGTTGCACTTCTGGTAGTGACTTGAACTGGGATGTAACAATTGTGACGCTAAGTAGTTCGCGCATCAAGTCTATCAAACATCGCAATTTCGTAGCGATGACATTAAAGTCTCATCTTATGATGAGGGGAACGTCCGGTCTCCCTCTGTGGTTAGAGTTCTCGCCTCTCGCTCCCGAAGGCGGTCGCGTTCTCATTAAAATCTTTATCGGCGATCGGCAGCGGCAGTCGTGGAAGTTACCGCCGATGATGACGCCATTATGGGATCTCATGACGTCTTAGCAAAACCTGTGGCAGTTTACCAACTGAATACGCAAAAAGCAAAACGGTCGTCCATACACGAGTACGGGTCTATGTTTATTGTGTAAGCATTACGCGGCTAATATTGAGGAGTTTGAGCTTACCAGAGCGTTGTCGGCTGGATTGCGTCGAGGTGACGGGAGAGGGGAAAGAGCGAAAGGCCGTAGGTGATAGAGCATGAAACAATGTCGGCAGGGAAATTATGTGGTGCGTGCGTAGTTATTTTGTAGTTGATATGTAGTTTATTCACTACATATCACCACCGATCGTCTTCATTCTTAACCCTTCTCCTCAGATATCAGCTATTTGCGAGTGGCAGATCACCGCGCAGATGTGACGCCCAACTTCCAATGACAGCTCCCTGCGCAGATTGTCGGCTCATGAGCCTAAAAGGGCTGTCGCCTTAAAAGTGCGAGACTGCTGCAGAATCTGCGCAGGAAAAATGCGAAAGTATGAGCATTGCTGTTGCACTCGATACATCGCGCGACTCTTGTAATATTTTTGATAGCTAGGCTAATGCCGCATAGTGGAAATATTCTTTCCTTGACATGCGTTCACTGCAGCGCTCCTCCAAATGTGAGATTGGACGGTACACCGTCGTGTGGCATTTCTTGGCCGCGTCTATTCCGAGCATAAACTTTCATCATTATCAGACAGACTATACCCACCGCATGGCGAAGGCCTCTCCCATATTACTTCAATTAACCCGTTCCTTTGCTTGCTGCATCCACTTGACCCCTGCGAGCTTCTTAACCTAATACGCCCACATAACTTTCTGTCGCCCCCTGCCACGCATTACTTCCCTTGTAATCCAATTTGTTACCCAGAGCGAACATGGGTTATCCTCTCTTTGCAGTACACGCCCTGCCCATTTCTTCTTGATTTCCACTAGAACGTCATTAACGCGAGTTATTTCTCTGCTGACGCACTCTGCACGCTGTCTATTAACGTTACACCTAACATACATTTTTCGTTCCATAGCCCTCTGTGATAGTCCTAAACATAACTAGAACCCTTTTGGTGGCCTCGAAGTTTCAACCCCTTGCGTGAGTACAGGTAAGATGCAAGTTTGGTGTACTTCCCTCATGTACGATACCTGTAAACTGCTATGAGCTCCATTCTTATTGTATTTTCCTAGCTATTCCCATTTTATGGTCCGGATCTACGGTTATTACCTCTCCCAAGTTGACATATTCGCCGACCATTTCTAATGCCTCGCTGCCTATTGTAAGCTGCTGTTCCTTCCCGAGGCTGTTGAACATTAGCTTGTCTTGTACATATTGATTTTCAAGCCAAGCATTCTGTTTTCCTGTCTTGGTCATCAATCACGTTTTTGCAGGTGGTCCCTTGAGTTACTTAGCAAGGCAATGTCATCAGCGAATCACAGATTACGGAGGTATTCTTCGTGAACACTTATCATTAACTGCTCCCATTCGAAGTCAATGAATACTTCCTCTAAGCAAGCTGTGCATAGTACTGGGGATATCGTGTATCTTTGCGTAATACCTTCCTTTATGGGAATTTTGTTACTTTATTTGTGCAGAACTATGGTTGCTGTGCACACAGTACATATATCTTCCAGCAATTCCACATACGGCTCGTCTACACCCTGATTTCGGAATGCCTGCATGACTGGCGAGATTTCTACTGAATCAAATGGTTTTCGTAATGAATGAATGCTATATGAACTGCTTTAAGAAATGAATGCTGTAAGAAGGCAAAACCTTTGTAAGAGTGATTTAGATAGCCGAAAGAGCAGACAAAAGGTGGCTTTAATATTTGATAAGCTGAAAATAGGTGGGGACATGTATGCATGGAATGACGTTACAAACAAACATTGTCAGGTTCATCTGACGCTATCAAATGCTTCCACGTCTACCCGAGAGAGTGCTTCCACACATACTCGGAGTAGTGCCTCTCCACCTGTCCACGACTGACAAACCAAGCGAAAATAATTTTCATATACCTAACATAAATGCACGCAGTCTTGTTATTAAGGTAGATGAGCTGGAGCACGTCTTATTAAAACACCAACCTGATGTCAATACGGCAAAAAGTGATATCAGACCCTCATAACATTGAATTCGCTTTTTGCCGAGTCCATCTTGTAACACATTAAATTTTAATTACCGCTCTCTATCGCGCTCCGGGTGCAACTACAGACGTCATCGATGCATTGAACGACTTTCTATACCACTTGCGAATTCAAAACAAAAACGCAATAACCGCGGGGGATTTTAGAGTTGCGGATGTTAAATGGGATGAAAGAGAACGAGAGGCAGAGCTTGGCATTCTCGATTTGCTCTTTTCTCATGAGCTCCAGCAGGTAGTAAGAGAGTGCATAAGAGTACAGGATAACAGCAAATCAGTTTTAGACCCGCTGTTTCTTACTCAAGGTCTTGCGTGACAGCCTGTGGAATTTGAAGGGTTACCTGGTCTTCCTGTTCACTGTTTAGTTAGTGAAAAAGCGTACCTTGCTTCTTTCCGAAAGCTGACGATTGAAGCGTCATCTTACAGAGATTTTAATACGGTTGACGACAGCGTTGTACTTGGCGAGCTAGATTACTACTTTGGCCCGATTGAAGAGCTAAGCTCTAACAAATCGGTGATTGTTAATGAACTATGGTTAGAATTAAAATCTTCAGTCCATAGGTGCGGAACTTGTTATGTGCCACTGATCACAAAAAAGATACTTGCATGCAGTCCTTGGATAACAAGGAACATTATTAAACTAAAGATAAGAGCCGGCCGGCATAGAAAAAAATCCCGATGCACATTCAATCTAGCTTCGTTGGGTGTCTTGTTGTTTCTATGCAGCAATTTGAGGTCCCCCATAGAAGAATGTAAATTTAAGTTTTATAAGGTTGCATTGGAATATTTTTACGAGACTCACTTCAATAGTTTTAGACACTTGGCAGTAAGAAAGAAAAACGTCGCTGAGATAAGGACAGAGAGCGGAACTATAAGGGATAAGACTGAAATCTGCGATATTTTCAATAGATACTTCGCAAGTGTTTTCAGTGAAGACGATAACAAGCCTGCGGATACTGTGTTCGCTATTGAAACACATGTAATTGTTGACACAAATTATCGATAGAAGGCATACTGACTTTGTTGTTCAACCTAAACCCATCAAAATCAGTGGGTCCTGACGATATTTCTAATAGGGATACGCAGAATGGTACGCTGGATACAGCTCGTACTAGATTTTAGGAAGTCACTATCAACAACCACGGTTCCCGATGGTTAGCAAATTAGGGGAAATTGTTCCTATTCTCGATACTAGAGATCCAAAAACGGTCAGTAATTATCGTCCCATCGCTCTCACGTCGACCTAGTTGCCCCTCTCTAACGTCAACCTAGAGCATATTGCTTCAAATCACATTCAACAACACTCAACAAATATTGAATTCTTGAATATGTGTTATGGTTATCGGAAAGGCATGTCAAGGGTCACAAAATTAACAGAAACTTTTCATGATTTCAGTGAAATCATTCAACAAAAAGGGCAAATTGACAAAATATTCCTAGAGTTTAGACTTTAGGAAAGCCTTCGATCAGGTAATTCACAGAAAAGTTGTAAGCAAATTTCAATCAGTATTCAGAAACTCAAATATCGCTAGTGTGCTAGAAAGGTTTATTGTTGGCCATAGACAATGTTTAAGTATTTATAGGAGCGCATCTCGGGTATGTGATGTCAAATCGGGAGTATTACAGTGCTCGGTACTCTGACCGATATTGTTTCTTGTATTTATAAACGACCTCATTAAAGGTTTAGGAATGAAGACCAGATAATTTGCAGACCATTGCATTACTTATAGCAATGTTAATTCAGTTGATGGTTTGGTTGGGTTTGTGGAGTTTAACGTCCCAAAGCAACTCAGGCTATGAGAGATGCCATAGTGGAGGACTCCGGAAATTTCGACCACCTGGTGTTCTTTAACGTGCACTGACATCGAACTGCACACGGGCGCCTAGCTTCTCGCTGCCATCGAAAGCGGCCGCTGAGGCTTGGATTTGATCCCGCGTACTTGGAAACTGTAGTCGTGGGCCGTAACCACTGCGCCACCCCGGAGGGGTTTAATTCAGTTAAAGATCAAGTTGTGATTAATTGTTACCTGCTCAATATTAGCGAATGGTGTAGAAAGTGGCAAATATCTTTAAAGCCAAGTAACACAGTATGTATGACAATCACACACACAACAGCCGCTTGAGTTTGACTACTGATTGCAAGAATACAAACGCAATCGAGTAAAAGAATATACATACCTGGGAGTGACAATTACTTCAACTGATTTATTTATAGGAAGGGAAAGGCGCGGTAACTGTCTCACTTGTTTTCTGTGGACACCTCAACCGCGCCGTAAGGGAAGGGATGAAGGTGGGAGTGAAAGTGGAAAGAGAAATAGGAGGCATAGTGGAGGGCTACGGAGTAATTTCGACCACCTGGGGATCTTTAACGTACGCTGACATCGCACAGCACACAGACGCCACTTCGTTTCGCCTCCATCGAAACGCAGGCGCCGAGGTCAGGTTCGAACCCGGGTACTCCGGCACAGCAGTCGGGCGTCTTACCACTGCATCATCCCGGCGGGGCTGACAATTCAGACCTGCGTTGGAACACACGCATGCATAACATTGTCGCCAAAGCAAATAAAAGGTTGGGATTCGTTAGACGGTCAGCATGCTACAAAGGACACTAAACGTACGGCTTATAAGATGCTAGTACGACCGAAAATGGATTATGAGCGTGTGCTGTGGAATCTCTACACTCAAATACTTGCAACCGAACTGGAGCGAGTCCAGTGACGTTAGTTAGTTATATGGAGTTTTATGGCGCATAAGCAACTGTGGCTATCATGCGCCAACCGCAAGCTTAGACGATCAAGTGGCTACAGTAATGATGCTGAGATTTGGTTTAAAACATTGGCTTCCTTTAAAAATCCGTAAACAAGTGAAAAATCAACAAGTGCTTCTTGGCCTAAAAGCAATGCGGGTGCAAATGGGATGTGTTCTTTGTAAAATACAGTAAAATATTTTTTCCTGT
>JAJIZL010032088.1:0-29282 GCA_023969395.1 Amblyomma maculatum
TTGGCTACAACTCGGGGGTTTTTGTACAATGATCGGCAAGAGCATCCGCAGTAGCGGACTATGATGTTAGGGTCGTCATTCGTGACATTACTTATTGTGCTCTCTAAGTCGCTAATTCAGACAACCTATGTTTTAGCTTACATTCCTTCTTCTTCTCCAGACCTCACGCTGCCGAGCTTTCCCACATGCACACTATAAATAAAGGAATGTCTGACCAACTTACCCATCTGTCGACGTTGTGTGGCGTTCAGGACCGCAATGTAGCAGCACGAACAATGCAACTGTTATGACATTGTTTGCCGCTGTGCCCCAGGAAACGACGTAACTCAGAAGTATTATGCTTTTTGTACATTAGCGCAGCTACCGCTTTCTCGCCAAAATACAACGTGTGAAACCTGCAGAAAAAATGAGATATGCATGGCTAAACTGCATCAAACCTAGATTTCGAACTGCCGGCGCGAGGAGGTCAAATTCGCTGGTCGTTGTAGAAGGATACTGTGCTATGGCCGAAATGTTTTCTTTTTTACCTCGTCCGGTGATTGCAGGAAAAGTTTGACGAAATCGTACAACATCAAGACTTATCGACGATCATTTTAGCAAGGGCCTCTATAAACTCAATGGGCTCATCTGAGCCGTCATGGTTCTTCAATGCGTCGCGCAGTGTGCATGCGACTCCAATAAAAAAAATTATGCGGGACACATAAGCTCCACCTTCAGTGGTCTAACGCGATAACGTTAATAGCTTCCGCCTGCGGCGTCTCTTACGGATCCTCGTTGGCATGTCTCAAGTTTTCTGCTCGCTTGATCACTGATTCGCTTGTTTTGGCCTCTATTATCGCCTGCATATGTACAGTCATAAATTACTACTTTAACCAAAATGTATGTATGCATCTGCGCGGCCTAGGAGTAGCGAGTAGTACAGATCACCCAAGAGTCCTTACAGGCTCTATACCTATCTCACCCACACACCTCAAACAAAAATACATATGCGTGGCACCTCCCGCCATATGGTCTCGTGACCATTGCACAACTAGCCTACCGATCAAGCCTCGCCCATGTCAGCTGCCTGCTACCACCCGCTGGTGCCATGCCGGCCATTTTAGTTCGCAACGATGACAACTCTAAATTTTCTAAAAAGGGGGCCTTTAAACGGTATCGCGTTAAAATAAGAGCACATACGATGGGCGCAACCGATCACACTGTGCATTTAACTTATTGCGCTCTGTATCGCATGCCATCATCTCCATCCAATTGCACCCGGCCATGATGAATTCAGAATATAACGCTATCGCGTACAACGCTTAAAGTGTTTTAAGAATCACCGATTTTGTCCATCTATGTCTGAAGCTTAACCATGGAGTCCTAGTTTCGAACAGAGAGCGAAGTGCAACGTGGTAGCGCGCATACTTCGTATTTGGCAAATTTAGCTAAACCTGCACGAAATCCGTTATTTTAAACCTCTTATTCATACCTTCACGCATGCTTCTTGTTACTCGTTATATATACTTAAATAGATAAATAAATACCAGACAACAAGGTTTAAAAAAAGAACACACACTCGAGAACGACCAAAGAACTCGGTGGGGGGAGGTTACTTAGACGCCTTCTCTAAGACCATGGCGCGGTGACGTTTATGGCTCCTTTTTGTGAACTCTACTCACGGATTCTTCTCCAACAAGCAATTTTCTAATTGCTAGATTAGTAAGGCATCAATCATGTCATCTTATATTTCGCAAGTACGCTTTATCACACAATGCTACGTGAAAGGCTAACCGACATAGATATAAAGCATCGCTTAACAAATACGGTACACACGTGCCTTTGTGTCCTACGTACCAGTAGCGTATCTCACTCAATCCTGTGGCGCTATGCAGGATCTCTCAAGTTTACCTAAACTCGAGATCTCCTAGAACAGTGGCGATGCCTTCATAGCATAGGCAAATGCTGTCAAGACATGAAATTCAACCCTCAGAACGCCTTCTAGCTTCATTGGTTCATGTAGTGTCACTCTGTGGTTAACACCACTTGGGCGTTATTTTATGGGCTTCGTGGGCAGTCGGCAGTGTACTACTCAGGGGATCACACGTTTGGTATAATATTTCGTTTGTTTACTGTTCCAACGAGTACATTACTTGTGCATGTAAATGTGGAGAAAATATTTCTAGCACGTTTTTATTACGCTCTTTACGGTGTTTTACAAGCATTTTACAGTGCGCAAGATGTGCACCAGATGCGCTATAGTACATCTAATTTATTACATTTTGCATTGCCTGCGACGGACCGCTACGATCGCCTGATCAGCTTGGCCGACTTTTATTTCACGGTAAAATTCCACGGATGGCGGAAAATTCTCTTGTCGCCTGGTCTGGCAGACTGCCCGCGTGATTTGAATGAAGCTGTGACTGTCAATGTTAAATTACCGGCGTCAAGTGTAAACAGCTCTGCATTGCCGTGTACGGGAGTACGTCCAGATGAAAGCTAAGCGTGTTAACGTGTAACATTTTGCTCCTCTTTCAATTGTGTTGCTAGCTTACACATGATTTTCATTCATTGACCAGGAAGATTTTATTGACTAGCTTTCATTGACCAGGATGGTCTTTCGATTCAAAAGAACCTCAAATTTTGTTTAGGTGCCATCGACACATCTCACAAGCCCGTGGTGTTAAATGCGACCGTCATGCACGGGAACTTTCGTGTAAATAGAACTGACCCGTAAATAAGGTAGCCCCATACCTCATAAGGTAACGAAGGTGCGTGCCAGCTCGGATCTAAGCCCAAATCCCACTTGAGCAGATCAAGCGGCAGACATTTTCCTCGTTCACTACGAAGTCACACATCGTAAGAGCGATTATGAATGTCACAATGCTTCCCACGCGCACGAAAGTAAGTAGAATTTGAAATTACAAGCCACAAACCTCTGTCAGTTGTATACCACATCTTCGATTCAACCGTATAGCTCGGCTAAGACGGTGAAAACAAAACAAAAAAAAAACGACATCTTTACCATCTTTCTATCGTTTTTGCTGTAGCCATATAGACAGCCTTTCAAACCAGCTTACGGCTTTGCTCGATGAAAGCAATAAATTGATGAAAACACACGTGTTCGCGCAGTGCGATGCGAAGCCACTTATAACGCATCAAAATAAACTACGGAACCGAACTCCGCAAAACATCATTTTCTACTTTCTGCAAATGCATACCCCGAGATTGACGCCATCGCAGATTTGGGCAGTGTACCAAGCTCTCCCATGGAGTGAGAGAAAAGTTTGATGACCATAAAACGCTATTGAAAGACTCTGACGAAATAGTTAGAAAATTTCTGAATGTTTGTCAGAATGAATTTAAAGTATGACAATTAACGTAAGCTAATTATAGTTGAAAAAAAAGGAGTTCGTTTAAAACTTAGAGCTTAAGCAGGTTATGAAGCTTTAAAAATTTATAACCCACTTCCACGTAAGGCTTTTGTATATGATCAAGGCAACTTGAAGGTATAAAACAGGATCTGTTCGCTTTTCTATCTGAGTTTGAAGACTGCTCTGTATTCATGGAAATTAGCAGCCTAAGTAACCCTTTCAGCCTACTTTTCTCGTTGATAGACACGTACCCTTTAAAATGATTACCGGAAAACGCAGAAACGATGAACCATGGTTCAATAAACACATGCAGTCACTTATCAATAAAAGGCGTCGACTTTATCAGCGCTACAGGAAAGGCAGGCCTGCTGCTTTGCGCGGCCAGCTCAGTCAACTTGGCTGATGTTTGAAAAAAAAAAAAGAAAAAAGAGCTGCTAAAAGAAGCTAAGAATGTTTGGTTTTTGTTTTGCTCTAAGAAAAATTACGTGCGAAAGCAAAGAAAGCATGAAAATATGTGAAGTCTAATGGGAAAGACTAGGTTGGCATTCCTGCTATTTTTCAAGGCCAAACTACTGCATATGATGACGCTGGTAAAGCTTTTTAATACGTACTTCAAGTCAGTATTTGTAGAGGGATACAAAGTAAGCCTACCACCTATCACGCAGTGTCTTCCTGAACTGATGCCTGATATGGTAATCTTGGAGATTTGGGTGCTTTCACTACTTCAGCGTCTGAATCCGTCTTCTGCTCCAGGGCAATACGCAATATATAATCATGTTTTGAAGAAATGTGCCCGAGCACTGACACCTTTCCTTGTCATTTTGTCTAACAAGTCGCTACATGACAATGAACTGCCATCAGAATGGCAGTCCGCGAATGTAGTACCCATTCATAAGTCATACAGCGAACAATTAGTTATCAACTATCTTCCCGTCTCTCTAACAAGTGTATGTTGCATGTCCTTGGAATACATATTGCATAGTGCGATAATGAAGCACCTAGAAAATAGTAAATTTTTCTCGCGATACCAACACGCATGTAGGCCAAAATTGTCATGCGTTACGCGACTGTGCAAATTTTCAAATGGCATATTTGTCTGTTACGATAAAAGCCTTCAAGTTGACTCTGCATTTCTAGATTTTCAAAAGGCCTTTGAAAACGTTCCACATGTTCTCTTAATGCAAAAAACGTCTGTTCTTGGTTTACCTGCCTCTGTTATCTAGTGAGCGCAAGATTACTTATTGAAAAGAACGCATGTAACGGTGCGTTCTCCTCATCGGTTGATGTCACGTCGGAAATGCCACAAGGATTGGTTCTACGGGCCGTTCTTATTTTTAATTTACTTTAAGTATCTTACAGAGGGTATCTTATCTCATACACGTCTGTACCCTGATGATTGTGTAATTTACAGATTCATCCGCAATTCAGGTGACGTTGACGTTCTGCAAAGTGATTTGAACAATGTGGCATATCATTGTGTTATATATGTGGAACATGCTCCTCAATATCAAGAAATGTTATGTTCAGTTCACGGGAAAACGACAGCCCTTCTCCTCTCTATACTACATTAATGGCAACTCCCTTGAACCTGGTGATAATTTCAGGTATTTTGGCGTATACTTCTCGTCCGGCTGTTCATGGAAAAAAAACAGGTAAACTACTTGGCTAACAAAACTAGTACTGTATTGAATTTCTTCAAGCAAAACTACAAAACTGAACCTCTTACCCTCAAAGAAGCATTCTATATCACTAACATGCGCCCTATTCTAGAATATGCATGCCAAATCTGGGACTCACATCGCACGACCTGATTGCAAACTAGAACGTATTCAGAACCGCGCCGCATGTTCCGTTACCAACAATTATAACTTTGGCTCCAGTATAACAAACTTTAAAACAAAACTTGGGTGGGAGCCACTCTATTATAGGAGAAAGTTCCTGAGATTGAAATGTTTCCAGTGTATTTAATGAAGACACTGAAATTGAGAAAAGTATTTTCCCGAAAGCAATACCATGTTTCCGCTAGAAATGATCGTTTAATAAAAGTGAGAGAGATTGTTTCTCCAACGAATGTCCTGGCTCGTTCACTTTTCCCTTTTATATTGAACGAATTGAATCGTCTGCCAGAAAGTGAAATCAACGTCCCATCCACAATGTTTTCATCGGCCCTGGTTGAAGTGTGTTTTCTGTGACACTCTATATATTTTTCACTGTTTAGTATGAATGTATTTGTATATTTTATGCAGTATATTTATTATAGTTGTTGTGCTTAGTGTTTCCTTTTTTTTTTTTTGAACTTTTCTTATTCATGATACACAATGTTTGTAATCCCCTGCTAAATGCCTCGCGGGTGATGTAGGTATATGCATAAATAAAATAAATAAATCTAATTGTAACCTTGCAACTATAGCTTTGATACATATCAGTCAATAGTGCTCCAGCCTCTTCAAATAAATTACTTTTGTTCATTTCAACATGTACGTAATCACACATTATATGCTTTATCGTATAGAATAACTTCATTATCAATTGGGTCAAAAATTTGCCCTCAAATGTTAACTTCAGTTCTTCTTATTTTCGATTTAGGGCCTAAAAACCTGTACAAAAAAATTTTGGGGAACCATTTTTGAAAGTGTCCTGGGCTCGTAAATTATTTATTTTGCAGCAGGTAGCAATTTACAGAAGTAATAAAATTTACATTGCACCCGGAAGAAACCAATCTGAGGGGAAATAATTTATTTACCCCATTTTTGAAGCATAGTCAATACCCAAAAAGCAATCTTTTGCTCGTCTTGTATCTTTATGCCTCAGCATGTGTCATCAAGGGCAGCGCGACATGGACGAACGGGAAGATGGCCCAGGCTAGCGCTGATCATAGGCTTCGGCCTACCCAAAAGCCCGTATCAGCTCGTTTCGAGGTCCGGACTCGGGACCCCAGCCACTTTATCGAGTGTTTCTTGCACCTTGCCCTGTCTTTGGTGCCTTTGCCTTGCACAGACCAGTTGAGTTTGCGAAAGCAATGTACACGCAACCAAAACAAAGCTCTCTGCGGATTCGAACATCCCAGTTCTCCTCAATCGTCATTCCCCTTCAAGCCCAAATGTCTACCTCACGTCCTCCTCGCGCCATCGTTGTGAATTAATTCTCTGCCAGCTGCTAATACCGAAAGGGAGGGGACATTTGTGGGCTACTGAGTCGACTTCCGCCTCGGCCGCATTGGTAAACGCGTAACGAAATTACCAAATTTAACTTGGTTTTACGGTTTGATATAGATTGCTTTGTATTGGAGTGCTTATGACACCACCTAAGTTTTAAACTAGTTGTATGTGAAGGCGACTCCCTATATATTGCTGTTAAGACTTGTTCGTTCATTTTACAGATGTTAAAGGCTCTATTAAACGGCTTAGAAGCAAACCATGCAGCCTCGTTACTTTTCGCAAAGTCTGTTCGCAAAGGAATAGGGCCGTACCGCGGCCTCTAGGAGTCTCTTTAGGGGCTCGCCTGTGGTCTCGATATCGCTGCGGTGGGAGCAGAATATTGCAGCACACACGCTGTGTGGAGGGCCCTCTTGTTTCTTTGCTCAAGGAATGCAGAGGCGGAGATTCAGTGGTGTCGCGAAGATGACGCGCTTGAAAATGAAATCGCCAAAGAGTGCGGATTTCTGCCCTCAGGCCGGGCCTAGCCTGGATATTAAAATTGATCACTGATGTAAGGCGGGACCAGGGCCAGGCTCTCAGTCGGTTAGATGGAACCAGGTATATTCGGGGGAGTCTAGGGCAAGGTCGGGTGCACGCCCAGAATTTCTGCACGCGCGAAGTGCGACAGGTCACTACACCCTGTCATCGTTTTGGTCCGCTGTTCTGTGCAGCTCCAGCCTCAACGACCAACACTGGGCCGTCCAGCAGTTCCTCGAGGCGCGAAGTCACAAGATCGGGACATTGACACATCGGAGACCTAGGCAAGGTCGCGTTATACCCTTCCCAATACTAAATATGTACATCACTCACTCACTCACTCACTCACTCACTCACTCACTCACTCACTCACTCACTCACTCACTCACTCACTCACTCACTCACTCACTCACTCACTTGAGCAGCGTAACACATTAACAGCAACGCTACCCAGATCGAAGAAGCAAAGCAACAGGAAGCAGCGGCACGTCGTCAAGGGTCCAATGAGCGCCGCCTAAGCTACTTCGAAGAAGGCGTCCGTGAATCTGAACAGTCGGCTCAGCAAACCATTTCGCGATTACACGATGTCTTGTCGAGATTCGAAAGCATCTTTTTGTGGTCAGTGAAAAGAGTCAACACATGGAGACAAAGCAATCTGTGGCTCAAGCTTTTGTTTGTGGGCGTTGCAACATTGTGATAAATTTCAACTTGCTTATAGTACCGCATCCTTCTGTATTTTATCTCCTTAACTTCCTTTACTTCAAGGGGAAAAGCCTGGATTTCTACGTTACGTTTCGGGTGGAAACGCCACAGGCAATGTCATGTATGGACGTCCACAAGAAAACAGCAATGCAACAAAGCACGTGTGGCACGATAGTGAGCTTCATGTACGGCAACTGGAATTTCTTGCCGTGGCGGAGATAGGTTGAGCGCTTAATGCAGGTTTTATACTTCGCGTAAGGTGGGCCAGTTTGTTAGCTTGTGCCTCGTTATCTGACAGCAATAAAGACACTTGGAAATGGCTGACTACCCTCCGAAATATTTGGTTTTATTTTTGTTTTCACTGTACTTGGTTTCTGGATGCCACCACCTTGCTTAATTCCCAAGAAATTCACACAGAAACAAGAGAATGATTTCATATTTTCACGCTGCAGTAAGGGCCTTTTATGCCTCTAGTTTTTCAGCGAAAGCTTGAGAGCACCATAATCATTCTTCAAATTTGTCCACGCGATAACGACCGGTTTTCTCAGCATTCATTTATTGAGTTCAGCTACTGCCCCCTTTCCTGTCAGTCTCTCTCTCCTCTTTCTCTCTCTATCACGCCTCGCTACCATTTCAGTTGCGGACTCCTGGCTGAGCAATAAGAGCAAAATTGTAATAAAAAAACAAACACAAATCTAACTTTCATCCTAGAAATGATGGAGAAGTGGAGAGAAATGGTGCACATATGTATTTAGCAGAGCTTCCTACTGCTTCTGCGCGTAAGTGTTTCACAGTACGTGAAGAGTTTCGAGCGAAGTGCGCTTGGATCCCGCGCTTCGAGGAGACCTCAGTCGGCGACAAGACCGGGGGAAGAAGACGTTTACGAAATACGGCTGGATTAATGGGCTGAAGATTTAAGAGAGTGCTATCGTAAAAAGGCCCGCAGAAGTCGTGAGGCCGTAAATAACGTTTCACCTTATTTGAGGATATGCGCTCTGACTGCCGAATTTGGAAGAAGGGGCCAGCGACTCCTCCAACGACGCTCATTGGACGAGCCGGGGTGCGCTATACATGGCTGGAGAATTCGATACTGCACAGCAGCACGCGAACCAGTGCGATGGTAAGTTTTATGGCGTGGCAGTCACGCAGGGAATTTTACGCATCCTCCGTCGATAGCAGGTCATTTCACAGCCTGCAATCGAATATCGCATACGTCCGGTGTGAAACCGTGCTTCGGCTGCGCGCTTGCTGTTTGCAGGAATGAATGAACGCATGTCAGGCCTCCCTTTATTTGCTTTCCTACAAGAAGGGAGGCCTAGCGCAGGGGGACGGCAGCGCTGTCCAAGCCATGCTTGGCGATTCGCGACGCAAGATGACGTTAGGCGTATCGCTCCGAGAAGCCGCGGGCTGAGACTCAAATCACCGCCGATAATAGGTGACACACGCTTGCTTGTTCTTAAGCCGCGTTATTCGCTCGGTGTTCCTGTGTTTAGATAAAACGGAACGGGAAAAACGAAACAGAAAGAAAAAAGTGCTGATGCTTTCTCAGGGCTGTTTGCCGTCGTCAATTTTGATGATACACGAAGAAAGAGCCACTTGCAGAATTCTCGATGATAAAGGGAGCACATTGTAATAAAAACAAAGTATCTACTCTAGTGGGCTGCACGCTGGTAGCATTAATTTGAATGGAATATTACCGTACCAGTCTTGCATTACAGATCCAGCAGTATGTAAGACAGAGATCGCTGCCTACACGCCCGCTTAAAGGTATCAGGTGTGCGTTACGGTAGGTAACATGGACAATACGTCTCCGGAAAAGTTGCCACTTCACTAATCGAATGTGAATTTCATTTCGTTTCATAACGGCAATCAAGCATTAATCTGTCAATAAAAATGTAAAGCACTCTTCTTATAGCGTCCTCTATAATACAGATACGATATGCTCCACTAGACGTCGGCCAGGAGTTGCGGTTTTTTAATCAAGGGAGCAACAAAGTGGTCTTAAAAGTACATTCACAGTGTTGCCGATGATACAGACAATCGGTTGAATTATTTCCTTCATATGGTGCACGTACGAACGTCACCAAAGACGCAGGCTGTATATTTTAACTATAACGGTTTGTGCGAATTTCATAAGGTGTGTTGGACGAAAGATCTAAACAGCATGTGGAACACGGCATTCACCATGAGAGTGTCTCAACGCGGTTTTGTGAGGTGCTTCAGAAAGAAGTTCGGAATGCGTGAGAAGTATTATCAGAGTCCAGGATGGTGCGTGTTTTACCACTGAAACATGATTAATTGTGAGTTTTTTAGATATGTTGTTGACAAATGGATTTAAAATGGCCACGGCTTTTCGAAGTCAGTACCAGTTGCAAAGATATCATGGGATCATAAATTGAACAGTGCTACCTGTCGAAAGACTTCGTACCCATGCAGTGTCCCATGTTATTAACCGCAAACAGAATTGTAGCCTAAACATTTAATTATACAAACTGCCATGTTGTTCTCTTTGCCGGTTAGCTGCGTTGAGAAGGCTTCCAAAGGAACAACAGTTTACGAGGAGCCCTCTAAGCATTGGATATGTTTAAATAAATACATTTATATATAATTTCCAAAACAAGTTGCCTATCAAGTGAAATAGTCAGACAGCACATAAAGCCGAAAAGCACAGCATTCTCATTTGCACTGGTGTAGTCTCTGGTATATTTTACTTCAGGCTGATGTTACACGGCACATTGAGGCAGGTACTCCCCGATTAATAAGGCTCCGAACAGCAGTCAACAGATAGGTGGCGCGGGCGTATTTGCCGCGGTCAGCCTCACAAAGATAGGTGCTATACCCTTTTTGTGGTTTTATATTGGTTGCAGCAAGCAAAATCAACTGAAGTCGAAATTTTAAATTATTTGTTATCTACCCTAAAATAGAGCCACGATTGGCGCAAAAAAATTGGTAAAGTGAGTAGATGAACTTTACACTTCGATTTTTAGAACAAGTTTGAAATATTGTTTCACACACGAGTAAGTGGACCGCCATAACCTCTATCATTTGAAAAATATTGTGGTGAGCGCGTGCCAGTTAGACCCTGCTTGAATGAGGTTGAGCTCGAAAGCAAGCGCTTAATAAAACAGCTTACCACCTCCGCTCTACGAGAACGGCAAATCGCGAAACAACTTAAAGCGCTCATAGTGTGTTTGAGATTTATTGGCATGATTTATTAACCTTTTTCAGTTGTACTCAGTTATGTTGCTGAAACGTGGAGGCTAACGAAAAGGGTTATACGTAAGTTGATAACAACACAGAGCGATATAGAACACAAATTAGCATACATGTAACTTTAAGAGATAGGAAACGTGCAGAGTGGGTCAGAGAAATAACTCGAGTTGATGACACTCAAGTGGAAATCAAGAAGAAGAAATGGGTACGGATAGGGCATATAGTGCGAAGAGAGGACTACCGATGGTATCTAGGGGTAACAAATTGGGTTCTAAAGGAAGGAAAGCGCAGCAGGGGACAGCGAAAAGTCAGGTGGCCGGATGATAAAAAGTTCGCAAGATCCAAGTGCATGCAGCTAAACAGAATCGAATCAATTGGAACAATATAGGAGAAGCCTTCGCCCTTCTGTAGGTATAGTGGGACTGACGATGAATAGTGTTGGTCAGGAGTGAACTCAGTTACAACTCTGTCCAAGGTGTGACATTCAGTTATAGTTGATATTACATCAATAAATTAGAGCTGCCGAAACCAGTATTTCAAATAATCTACCTTTAAACATTTGACTGTAGTGCCTACATGACCACATTGTCGCGTCCTTGTACAAAGTCGTGCAAAACACGCGAGCAGGCTGAGTTGGCACTGAAATTATCATTTTGCTTGATCGGCGTATGCCAACAAGCAATTGAGCCATTTGGTGATGGTGAAGTAGCAAGCGTATTCGAACATCCTCGATAAGAGAGTGCTTATTTACAGGTTGAGTGCTTCACCTGTGCTCTCTTTCCTCCTTATTCTGCCACGCTAAACATCCCCTGAAATCATGAGGTACCAAGTAGCCCAAAGTTGCATTTTCTCGACGTCTGAAATGGGCTTGTTGTACAAGCAGGCAACCACATCTGGCAGATGTGTTAGTCAATGTGTGGTCAAGGAAAGTTCCTGTTATTTATTTTAATGATATTGTACAATAACAATATTGACGACTTGTGATGGAAAGCGGACTAAAATTCTAACATGCGAGAGGTCATTATGCATAGCTTTCTGTGCATAGATCATAATGTTAACAATATCTGCTGGAGTTCAGTAATTCCGTGACTGGGCAATAGAAATATTCTCGAGCTGTTAAAGAAGGATTTAATCATAATTAGTGCTGACG
Source organism: Amblyomma maculatum (assembly GCA_023969395.1). NCBI lineage: Eukaryota > Metazoa > Arthropoda > Arachnida > Ixodida > Ixodidae > Amblyomma > Amblyomma maculatum. Next base: position 12,093 of record JAJIZL010032088.1, read on the forward strand.
TGAATGTACTCAAACAGTCAATGAGCAGTTACACTAATATAGAATCTTTCGGAATCAATGACCTACAGAAACAGCACTGTTTTATGTGCTATTACTATTAAGAGCTGCAACGAAGGACATGCTTGGAGTGTCCAATTACACCATTTATTGTTCTGCAGAGCAGCTTGGTTGCACTGCCTTGACATTCACTTTGATGGTATATTTTTGCAACTGCAGTAGCACCGCGACTTCAGCTTTTTTGCATATTGATGAATGTAAAATATTGTCGCTGCCATTTTATCACGCTTACCATTGTTCGTGCGATGAGCGACATTTCGATTTGCATAGCATGTAATCTACACCTTCCCGATAGCGATAAATTTATAACATGCAGTGAGTGTGAAATGCTTATTAGGAAGCTTACAATGACCGACATTGACATGACATAGGTGGCCGAAAACTTCCAAGCCTACATCGAGACGCCAAACCTACGTTGTGGTCATAATGAACGAATTTACGAAGCTGTCAATGCAACTATAGCTTTGACGACGCGACTGAATGGACGGGTATTAATGAGAATTGCGCGAGTATGCGAAGCTTTGAACCTTCATTTTCAGTGCTGCCATTGTTCTACACTGAGATGTGAGCAATTCAGCAAATATGGGACATGAAAATTCACAGCATGAGCAAAAAGCTTGACGTTTTTAATAAAAGAGGTTCGGAGTCAGTGAGATCCGGCCATTGAAGAACCCTTCAATTGTGCTAAATGCTGGAAACAAATATAAACCAATCCAAATGTTTGCATGAAAACGGCGTTATTATGCGGCTCGTTAACATCCTGTAACTCTTCGAGCAGGTACCAGCAGGAACCACTCTAATACTTTATTAAGGTTTGAGAGCAAGGGACGATCTCACTTGGAGTGTAGCCTGAAATTCGTCCAAGATGACTCTGTGCAAGTGCAGCACCAAGCGGATCTTTAAACATGCTTTTTTGTAACTATCGCTTGAGCACGCCGGGTGAAAATAGCCTCCAATCACTTTAGTGAAAGCTTATGAGCCAAACATTGATGCCCTCTTGTACGCACCAACTGGATTGCCAGCTACCGCCAACAACAATAACGCCTAAGTATGACGTTCCTGAACTCCGGCTTCCCCTCACGCATGGTTGCTGGACGTTTTCGAAAAGGATTAATAGGCCCCACGCCAACCGACTGTGGTCTGCGTTGGAAAATGGTGCAAGAAGATATCAGCATGTTTTTGAACGGCAAGCCATCCTGGCTTGTCGCAAAAACGCACCATTCGTACCGCCAAGCTTTAAGATCGTACATCAAGAAAGGCTTCTGAACTCCTCTTCCTGGCCGACCGGCAATTTTCATCACGTATATTCGGTGATAAATGGCCACTTCTTGCAATCTTGGCAATTGTAATTCGTTCGCAGCATGACCTGCGTGGAAATACTGTGGTTGATACAATGTAGCAACACTGGAATTGATATCCGCACTCTCTATCCGTGCAGTAACCCGCCAAGTAGCTTCGAAACGGATGCCCCCCGTGACACATCGCATACCTTTCATATCTTCGCTCTTTCTACGACGTTACAAAAGGTTCGTTCTATTTTTGTGCTCCCGCTCACCGATGAACCATCGTGGCGCACGTGACGACCATACAGGCCCCGCGCAGTACGAAGTGGCGATCTCGGCGTTGCTTGGTAATACCCAAGCTGCAACATTTTATGTCGGCCGCTATCTGGCTGTTCGCAATGCTGCTTGGACTTATACGGCTGAAGACCAGAGAGCGAATCCGGCCTTATCTCCGGCTAACTCAAAGAGCGCTCTCGACGGGCTTCCTAGGTACTTCCAAGCATACCTGTGTCCGACGGTAAGGTCGTCGACGTCATCAAACGGGCTCCTGTGGTGTGGAGGAAGAAACATGTATGCTAAAAGACGCATAAATAACTTCGCAGGGCAAATGCGCATAAAGAACGAGTTGCGGAATAACTGAGGCGTGTACGTTGCGTCTTCTGACCTTTCTTCTGGTGCCTATCGGACCGCGGAAGAGCTTTAGATTAGCCCGCCAGTAGCCGAAACTGAACCGGTAGCTAGATTTGCCGCTTTAAAATAAGAAGAGAGGCTTACGATAAAATTCGCTCATGTCAAACAGCTAGTCATTTCATGAGTTTGCGCTATTCAGGCTCGTATAGTTATAAAAACGCAGCAGCTCAATACCGCCCTTGACATTTTACGTAAAAAGGAAAATGTCATTAATCGTGTCGGAGCCCTTGAGCTTTCTGGGTGCCATTCGTGCGATTTGTACGCGTACGTAATTATTCGCACTGGTTTGTTTTGGTTTGGTAAAACTTTATTTCCCACAGTAGCGGTCCTCAAGGACACTCGGCTAGGCGCCAGGTGTAGAGGTCAGCTCCCACGTCGGCACAGAGAGCCCGAAGCTCTCCGCCGCCGCGCGGGCCTCCCGGACAGCCCGAAGCTGATCATGTAGTGAACCACTTTTTAACACTTTGTCGCGCTGGTACAGCGTGCCATAAAAAAAAAGGCAGACATCATAGACGCGGGGAAGAATTCAGACAACAGAACGAGACAAAGTTTGGTCTCCAGATCGGTTTTGTGTCATAGCGTCATCAATTCAAGGAGGTCAAATCTGGCATTTGTTCGCTGGCCACAAATTCCAATAGATGCGTGCATGTTCACGGTGCATAGGCTTTAAATGAAGACCGTATGCTTTACGCCGATGTCTAGAATTCTTTGTTCTTCATTTTCCACTGTCTTGCATTCTTGCATGCCTCCGGGCGATGTTTGGCAGCTCGGGGTTGTTGACAGCCGGTGTATTTAACTTGGTTGGATCTAACCACCTAAATGCACTCCATGGCTTCAATCTTGACTAGTGCGGCGCGTGGCGATGGCTATGTGTTTTTTCTTAGCAGTCCTCAGCAAATTTGGTTGTAAGTTCGTACAAGTTGATGTGCGGCATTAACGTCTTCTCCCATCGGTAGCACCATGACGTGGCTGCTAAGGTGAGCGCGCGAAAGGTGCGGAGGAGTGCGTGCAAGAAGGCGGGTCCGGGAGTGAACATAATCCGGGCAAAGAGGAAATTTATAGAGGTACTCACGCTGTCTGCGGGGGCAGCGCATTCATCATTATCTGTCGGTGCCAGTGATCTGTGGAGCATCTCGGTGGCTATCTTCATATAACTGCTGCGTATTCTTTCGTGGTTTCTTGTGGCGTATGTATGTCAGTACTGTTGGTATGGTAGTCTTTTCTATCGTGTGGGGTTTAACCATGTCCATGGCGAAGACCGTTATCGTCAGCGAGCCGCAACGCTCGTGGGTACTACTCCCATGCATCAGTATACCGATGCCATGTATACATGCATGCCATGTGTACCATAGGGGAGGGTATACCGATGTATCGGTATACCGGACCAATTCTGGTAGTCAGGGACGGTATAGCTTGCCTCTCCGACGTATGCGGACATTTCGCTCGTTGCTGCGCTAGAGTAGGATTGCCTTGACTATCGATTTTTCGTGGCCAGCGAGGAGAGCGGGGCGAACATTTTTATTCAGGGATGAGGCTGAGATATTTACTGCCAGCTCGGGCGGATATTTAAGGCTGGCCCGGGGTAATGTGTAATTGCTTTGTGCCAATTTTCCTTAATCATCTGCATGCGTTTCAGTCATTCTTTTGCCCATATGCTCTTACTTGCTTATATATTGCTACCTTAGATAGAAATGTATAGCCAGGAAGACGAGGCTATAGCTATTTTAACCTCCGTAATGTTCCGTAAACTACTCCCCTCTGGAATACCACATGCTCAGAATACAGGCCACCACCGCGTTAATAAATAAATAAATGTTACTATTCAACGCTCAAGACTCCATTACAGGTGTTTTATTGTGTAGTATTTTTTCTGCTATTAGGTTTGCTGATTGCATCGCATTAGCACTGATTATGATCGCCCACTAATATTCTTTCTTCTTCATTACATATTGTTTTCAATGTTCGGCACCGCGGTGTTGTAACTGTGCCATCTTCTGTTTGGCTGTATAAAGTGATTCATTGTAAGTGCGTTCTTTAATGCATGCAAAGGAGTACCCAGTTTCAATGTCACCTTTTCTTTATTGTCCATTTCTTCCTAGGCATCTACTTTATTACTGGCTTAGCATGATCAACCCTTCTGTGCTATTAGTGCTCGAAGCATAACTTCATCCCACAAATCATGATGGTACGTTTTCCTTGCAGTACGACCTCTAAAGCAGGCTCGAGTCGGTATCTTTATTGTCGTCTTAGCTACAGCAGCAACCGTCTGCGCATAGGTGCTTTCCGATAAAGTTGCATCAGATGCTCTATTCGGTGACATAACGTGCACACACAAACAACAGCTCTACAAGTGGCAAATTGATAATCGTAGGCCCCAGGGATGGCAGTCGAGAGGTCGGTGCGCCTTCGTCGAGCTCTGTGCGGGAATGGTTACGGCCGCCTGCAGTCGAAATGCAATAACACAAGAAAAAATGACGTCACGCATTAGATTGGAGGGCGCGCCCCTTCACGGCCGAGTGGGCGCGAGGCATCGCAGGCTGCAAATAGAAGCGTACTCCGAAGGCCTCCTGGGCTCCACGGCTGTCGCACTTTGCGATTTGATTCGGACAACTCCCGGCTCCGGAGAGGCGCGTGGCTGTAATGAATAGCGGTGGCTATTGCCCATTCACAGCGAAGCGCCAGTGAGTGGCCAGTAAGCCTCGGACCAAGGCGATCGCAAGCGTCAAGAGAGAATGCCTTGGGAGAGCTGCGGATACTTTTGAGCTTTGCAACTTTAGTACCCAGTCCAATATGAAGGCGTCTATTCGGTTCTGTGCGAGAGCAAATTTCAGATGATCCACCTTGTAAGTGACGTATCTTGTGCTGTTTATGCCTGAAGGACATACGGTAGATGGCCTTGCCTCATATCGGTGAAGTGACTGTCTTTGGTGCATTCTGAGAAATATTGATCGATAATGCCCTGTGAGGCTTACCGTGTTTTTTTTAAGGGGAGAGGGAGGAAGAAAAGAGGCACAGCGACAACAGCCTTTGGTTATTTCATTACAGTTGCTTGCTTGACTTTGACATATATAAATAGTCACAACTTCTTTTACTTAACAGGATAATACAGTAGTATTGTTTTGAGAGATGTGACTAAACGCCTGACGAGGGGACAAGGTCTCACATGGTGTATGTACAGGGTATAAAAAACCTTCGCCAACGTTAACCTCCGTGTTTAATATTAGTACTTTGACCCAGAATTCCATTTAACCTCTGCGCGGCTCTGCACTTTTACACCCACATAACAAGGTATTACTTTACGCAGCAAATAACAATGCCGCAACCGCACCTATAATTGAGTCCTAAGACCGAAACTAAGGCATGGCGTTAACTTCAGGCTTTCACGTATCCTAACCTTTATACCAAGTCCTTTTTATTTCACACCCACTATCCATACAATTGCCAAAGCTGCTAACAACGCCTATACCGGCTTCCACCATTCCGTTTGGCCTCGCACAACACCGCACGGCGGCTTCCCGTCCATAGCCCACCTCACCGCTTCATCTTATGAAGATGCCTTGTCCGGAAAAAAGCCGACCGACCAGAGCCGGCTGATCCTGCGTGCCAAGATGATAGTGGTGATCAAAAGGTACAAGGGCTCAGAGCCCTTTTTCCGAGACCGCTGTCACAAGCACGAGCCGGAAAGACCACCGAACGCTTTTCTGGCGGGCCTAAAGGATCCTGGTGCCACAGTAAGAGGACCAAACGCTACTCTGTGAAGGGTCGTCCTCCTCCTCCTCCGCATGTCTGCGTAGCACGTGCCGCGACGTTTCGTCCGTCCACCCATCCGTTCCCAGCACAAGAACACCTCAGGAAATAAATGACAACCGAAAGATTGTGCTTTTTGCCTGGTTTCGCGCTTACGACACTTGGGTGTGCAACCGGAATCGGACTGAGAAAGCGGGAGGGCCACATCAAAGCGCCCGCGCATATTTATAGACGACCAACAGTGAGCAAGTGAGATGCGGTGGCGATATCGTCACCAGCTATGCCGCCTGGAGTTACACGCAGTGCTTCAGACTCGTTAGAATACATCTTCACAAAGGTTTTCAAACTAATCTTTACTAAATTCAAAAATTCAAAGGGCCCATAGCACAGCTTCCACTGGTGAACAAAAGTCTAACCTGTAATGTAACGTGAAATTACGAAGTGGCATTCAAAAGCCGATGAAACATTATAGCACTTAATACGTGTATGCGCGAGTCACCTCTGATCCTCGTTGTGGGTGTGTGATCGTTGATGCCGCTGAGTACTGAAATGGGGCGGCTTGTTTTGCCATTGCATGCCACACTGGTTTTTTTTTTCGTCCTCTTTTTATCTACAGGTGCCTATGCAATATAGTTTATGCGAGTGTATTAACTAAAGGGGAGCGACGCAGCAGAAAGTCGGACTCCCAGAGAAGCTTTCGCGATTCGAACACCCGAGTCATATGGTGCCGTTTGAGGGTATGTGCGGCAGCATAACGAATATTTATGGTAGCCTGACTTACGTAACGTACTCGATGACAGCCTTTATAAATAATAGTCGTTGCCTAAAGAAGAACCTCCCTCATGGGTACTACTCGCAATGAGACAAATATCCCGAAGGATTTCGATTTTATGTGTTCCTGTGTACGGCGCTCCCAAACTCTCTCTCCACATCTCTAGGTGTCAACAATACTTCGCCTTTGAAATGATGTTTTATACATCCGAGTTCAGTGCTAAGATTTGCTTGACTTTCCTTCACAAAGGAAACTACATCGATAGTGAACTGTGCAATGAGAAAGCTTCCTTGAAAACTGTTGTTTACTGTGCTTCTACAGGACATAACCCAAGCTTTGACCCCTAGCCAGCGCCAGCATTCACAACCTCAAGTTACATTTCGGAGGCAATTCAAACCAAGGATATTATTTCTCTATGCTGAGCCTTCAGAATCAATTCTTTCGGAGCCGAAGAGCTGTGCACAGGGAGGAGCGGCGGAGCTAAGGGCATACACGCAGGGTTATTGCTCTACTTGCATCCGAAATAGATGAGGCTGCATCGATGCCACTAAGTAGACAGATGAGGCTGGAAGAGGCTGGTCAGTCATTTCGATACGGTTCAAGCAACTGTGTACTGGAGGGTGGGATGTGGCGGAGCGATAGTAAGTGAGCGCTGGATTGACTTTAATTGCGAAAGAAAAGGTTGATTTTTTTTATTCCATCGCTTAAACTGTCTCCTACGACGTGGACGCCAACGAAACTCTTGAAGACTCCAGTAGACAGAACATGAACATGTTGACATTATGAAATATTTATTTGATATGTATTTATTTTATCTCTTGCACTGCTTTTTTGTGCTCGTTTTTCCCTTAAATCGGTTTGCTTTCATTTTAAGTTCCTAACTTTTTTAACATATCTGGTACTGGCTTTGAAACCGGCGTGTTTCTGCTAGTCCGTGATTACACTTACTTTTGTGAATACTCTTCTTTCAGCACAGATACAATGGCGGCGCATGTAACTTGAAGCTTGACCTGAGGACGGGGTTTCGTTTGAAGTGGATACTGATAACTTGCTCACAACTTAGGCGACGGAATAGAAGGCAAGCGCAGCGAACCGTGATCATAGGGGCTTTTTTGGCGATTACATGAGTGCATTTGCATATTAACGAAACGCTGCGCATCACGCATGCACTACTACAGGGGTGTAGCACAAGCATAGCCTGTTAAACTCCGTCATGATTTTATTCTTGCGTGGACCAAAGAAATTAATTATTCAGGGGGGGGGGGGGATGGACAGAGAGTCAAATATTGCGAAGTGAGATCCAGTGTGCAGATGTATTGATGGAACCATGCAGAGGTGAATTGCGCAGAAAAGGAGAAGGAATAAATAGTGGGAAAGGCCGCGAGGGCTGACAGGAAGAACAACTCGGTTGGAATGGATAGTCGGAACTCTGGAAAGGGGGAAAAAATGTGAAGGATAAAAGCGAGTAAAAATAAAGCTTACAGCAAAGCAATAGCTTATCGCGCAGACCCGACATTCTTGAGAAAAGGAGCAGCGCTTCGCAGGCTTTCACCGCCGATCATCGCATGGTCCGTCTGTGAGAATCTTCACCTCTGTGAGCGGGCGTAGACCAAGCCGCTTCATTCCGCTGCGTGAAGACGCTTCTTTTTTTTTTTTTTTGGCCACTGCATGCATGGTGTTTACAAATAATGTTGTGCTGGCCTAGTGCATTACTAACCATGCTAACAGCAACATAATATATTTCTATGGCAGTTAAGATAAATCTAGAAGATAAATACTGCAGCCGGGGAGTTCTGTATACAATGAACTCGAGAGTAGCTCAAGAAATCCCGACAATAATGAGGATGGCAGCAAACAGCACTAATACCTTCTACCTGTAAGATTAAAAAAGAAAACCTCAAAAGAAATGGAAATGGGGAAAATAAAAAATGGAAAGAATCAGCTAACTGCAGGCCTGTTGAAGGATGGTGGAAGGATTGGGCTAAAAAAACTGACCCACATGTATAGAGGTACCTCCTCGTGACCTCGAGTATACTGGAAGCTTGAAAGGAAAAGCTATCTTAATTCACTAAAAATAGGACATTAAGAACATCAAAAATTACAGACCCATCAGCTTGCCGGCCATTAAATACAGCGTATTTGCTAAGGCAATCGGTGACGGAGTGAGGAAAATCTTAGATTTTAATCGCGCCAACAACTAGGCAGGCTTCCTTCCACAAAGGATACTCAACTGTATTCCTTATCGATAGCCAGCGCTCTTTCCTGCCACGGGGTCGCAGTTGTTAGGGCGCTCGACTGCTGTACATAAGGATTCAGGATTGAATCCCGGCCACGGCAGCCACTTTTCGATGGAGGCGAAAAGCAAAGCGCCCATGTGCTGCGCGATGACAGCGCATGTTAAAGAACCCAAGGTAGTTCCAGAAACCTCTACTACGGCGTCTCTCGTAACCTCAGTCTCTTTGACAGTTGAATCTTATAAATCAAGCCAAATCAAACCTTATCCAGCGCTTTTAAATATCTTCCAGACTTAGGACTGCTGAAACGGCTTGCTGGGATACTAACTGCAATGAATTATTCGGGCCAGATGAGGACCGTTGTGTTTCGCCAGCCACATGAGCCAGCTATCTTCAAGGGACATCTGCCTGAAAACACAGAAGAGGAGCTAAATGTGCTCGACACTTTGGCTGAGCTCGGGACGACGATAAAAAACTAAGCAATGTCTTTTTTTGTCTACATGACTTCATCCGAACATGGCTTGTAAACTGCTAAAGGAATCTGGCAACGTAGGAACACTTCTACAAAGAGCTTCGCCAGTCACTCGAAAAAGTCTTCGGAGAAAAACGAGCCGAGCTGCTGTGACGTGCCGAGCAACCTAAAAAAATAAAAGAACAGCCGCTGCTTACGTTAAAAAGATGGCTTTCCTTTTTCAGCGCGCCAACGTCGGCGGCCTAGCTGACGAAAACAAGAAACATCATTTCACAGGCCGTTGGCCAAACGCCCCCTCCACCAATCGTCGTTACGTGTACGACAGAAATCGGCAACTGAAGAGACTGAACACGCGGGTCCACTAGCAGGCTTTAATATATAATTGCCTGAAGACGAATGACGAAGAACATACGAGGCACGCACAGTACTTTGCTAACATACGTGTGTTGCTGAAGGAGTCAGACCCCTTAGGGAAACCTAATCGAGCGTGCAAAGCACAGACCTAAGGCACGTTCAACTACAACGAAGGTCTACAGTGTCAGTACTGAATCCAGAATTCCCTCATCGCAACCAGACATGTTACCGTAGCACGTATAGCTTACAATGACGAAGTATATTGGTAAATAATGGGCGCCGATGAGCCTCGATACGTCTATTGACGGGATCCAAATAAATTAAAACGTTCCAGATCGCAATAAAAATCATACACATCCTAATATTCGCCTACGTACATTCTCCTCGATATATCTGAAGTGTTCAAAAGGAAGCATTTGAAATCTTAACGTCTGATTACCTTGTTTATCACCTGCCGCGGTGGCTCAGTAGCTACCGCGCTAGTCTGGTAAAGCCAATGACGTGGGTTCAGTTAACGGCCGCGGCGGCCGCTTTTTGATGGAGGCGAAAAGCTATAGGCGCCCGTGCTAGAACCCCAAGTGGTCGAAACTTCCAGAGCCCTACGGCGTCCCTCATAGCCTTACTCGGTTTAGGACGTTAGACTCTAAAACCAAACCAATCAGTCATCTTGATTATTGCTTCAATAGAGAAAGAGGGAATTTTGGCACTATAGTAAAGCCCGTCGAGGACTAAGTTGCAGCGGCGTAGCATTTCTATCGCCACCCCTCCACCCCCCCCCCTCCCATCCGTCCAACTTGTCCAGCAAACGACCTCGGCTATAAGTCTGCGCTGGAAAGAGCGCCGCCGCTCTGTCAGCAAGCGTTGTGCGACTGCTTCCGGGTTTAAACCTTCTCTCAAAGCCACTAGTGCATCCCGGGAGGGAAAGGCGCTTGCATTGCGCCGGGAGGCAGCTTTCTGCCAAACCACATTGAAACGGCCGCCGCTTCGAACCTTAAAATACGCGTAGAAATGGCCGAAAAAATAAACTTCCTCCACCGACGGGCGCAGTGCTGTGTCCAAGAATAAATCCTTTCGGTCAACGTTACAGTAAAGACCCACGTGCGTGTCCAAGAAGCGTAGTGTATAACCGAGTGGACATGCTCTCACAAAGGGCGTCTGGGTTCAGGCGTCTGAAAGCGACGCCGCGGGTATCCCCATGAATGGAGATCGAGCATCCCCGGCACCCAGACATAAAGTTACGGAGGGGGCACGCGCCCGCCATGGTTCTTTGCCCCGTCCGGCTCTAGTTTTGGCACAAAAGCAGACTGCCGCTTCTATACGGCCGTAAGCACGGTTGTTCTTTACTCCGGTATTCAGAAAAACTCACCAGAAACAGAAAAAAAAAAAAGACAACGGCTTCCTTACGGGGTGCCCGAACACGAAGGGGTCTTGAAAGGCGCCCAGGTCGACCACCTTTACGTAGCACTGGATACGCCGTAACAAAACCCCATAATCGCATATACGGAAGGGGGTATTTTTTTGGTAACCTAAAAAAATGAATAGCATATATATAGATACATTCAGAAGGAGAATCATGAGAGTAGGATGTCGAAAAAGGGGGTAAGAAATGCTATATCTCTTTTCCCCAAAACTCCTGAAGTGTAGTTCCTTGTTTAGTTTAGCGTGCACCCGCAACAGCGAAAGCGTTCACCTCACTGGAAGACTTGCGCTCTCTGAATGGGGAACCAAACTGCGTTCAGGCGATCCCGGATTGAGCAGCGCGGATGTCTTTAGCTTACGCTTGTATGACAGTTATTACTTCGTGAACAACTTCTTCTTTCGGGGTCCGTGTCGTTCGCACTACTAAGCAGCATTAATCATGCTCAGTTCATCCACTCTGCCTTCGAACAGCCCTGCCACTTGCAGCACGGGTGTACCCTCTGTGAGTTCACTGCTTTTCAAGAGCCCCATTTGAACTCTCGTCAGCACTGCCTGCTTCGAAGCGCATATGCCGTTCTGGGTGCGTAACGTGACAATGTTATCCACTGCTCTGCCTTAAATGAAAATCACATCCCGGTATTCTGTATTTGAGGCCCGGTATTCTGTATTTGGAAAACTAAATGACATGTACTGCAAAACTTAATCCAAGTTGCCTTTCCCAAAATTCGCTTGTTTCGTGGTAAGCCCGGGCAAGTGCCAAGATAAATCATCGGCTAAGCTGCAGCGTCAGCGACATTATTTCCCGCATGGCAGCCTACAAACTGAGTGCTCGCGCATTCCTCACTCCTAACTGAAAACTATAAGTATCAGCAGCACAATGAGTATTCCTCTTCGTTCAAGCATGAGTCCCTAGATTATGTATAGCCAGTCTTCTATATTATCCATGCCCAGTTACAGGTGCCGAGATCAAGGGATGCTGGCCGTCGCACTCAAGGCCAGGTAAAAAAAGAAAAGCGCTCCGTCTGAATGTCGGCGCGCGCACGTAGCTTACGAGGGTTATCACACTGCTCCCATCCTTCCCGTTAGGTCACGTTCAACGTGATACTCGTATTATCAGAGGACGTGGCATATCCGCCTCTATGGAGGACTGTGGCGCCTGCAAATGCTCTCGAAGGTAGGTGACACGCAGTATAAAAATCTAATAGTAAAGAAGGTTAAACAACCATTGCCGTAACTCAGAGAGAGAGCACCGGACGTGAATTTCAAAGGTCGTGGGTTGGCACCCCGCGCCAAGGGGGGTTATTTTATCTGTTACTTCACTGAACAAATACTTATTACATCAATGCATTCAACACAGAAAAAATCCTCTTTGTCTTCCTTTGTGATAACGGATGTTGGATCACTTTTTATTTATCTTTAACGAAGCCGCTCATTTTTGCTGCATTTGTTTGCTGACTTGCTTATCGAGGGCTTTGAATCTGGCAGCCTTGAATTCGCAGGTAGAGCAGGATGGTTATCACAAAGACCCCACCTTTCCCATTAAATCACGATCTATGAGACGTTGGTGGTAACACTCCCACTACCATGGAAGAGGGTGGCGCTAGCAAGTGATCTCACTTGCTAACACTCTCATAGACACTTCCTTTGGCAACTTTAGAGGAAGTACCCTTACTTTTTGAAGCTAGATCAGGGTGACTTAGAAGACGTAGCTACAAAGCGAAATTTAACCAAAAAGAAGAAACACATACTATGGGTGGTAAATCCGTAGAAACAACCGAACATCTTATACTCGAATGTGAAGGTATTCATTCAGCTGTCGATGCGGGCAGAGTCACTCTCTTTGAGGCAATAACGTTTAGACATACCAGTGGTCGAGTGAATAGATATGCGGTGGAAGATTGCGAAAAGCGGAAAAGTGACATAGTGTTAGAAGTGTAGGAATAAAAATTTAGTAAGCAACATTACGACATATTTGACCGATTTATAAAGAAATTCAAGACATAACAAATAAATGTCGAGCAAAACGGCAACTGCCACCACCCGTTTTCAAAGGGGATGACCTTATATTTCATTTACCCACCAATGGCAGGTTATACGCAATATACGTAAGGAAGTGGAAGAATAAAACCACCTCTCTAGCTCAGGGGTAAAGCACAGGACGAGAAATTGCGGAGGCCGTAGGCTATCATCCCACCGCCGGCATGGTTGATTTTCTTGTTCTACTTTCTAGTCATTTATGTTCACAAATATTTATTTCACATTACTCAACACGCAATATAAGTCAGCGGCTCTTGGCTCCGTTCTTATGTTTGCCTCTTTCTCGTCGACTATAGTTTAAAAGATTATACAAATATCGGCCATTGCTTTTATAACTATTTAAACTTTACACACTCGCATTCAGAAGTTCGATTTTTTTACGTTTGCTGAGTGAAAAACCAGACAAGATGAAATATATTTTGAGCTCCTCTATGCTAAGAGAAATTACAGCCACACCAGAGGAATTTTGAACGCAAATTCTCGCAATCGCATTCAACAAATCAGCGCCATACATTCGGCTTTATCTCACACGCAAAGGATCAATATGCATCATGTTTTGGGTATTGCACAAGTGATGTCGGTTGCATAGTGTGCAGCGATAGGCATTCGTATAACTGCGATAGCACGCGCAACGTATTCGGACATATTGCTTCAGCCGAGAGGGATGGACACATAAAATGCGCAGGTGCATGCATCATCCCACAACATGCAAGCTTGTTCACGGGAGGCCGGAGGGAAGTCTGACCTAACATTAAGCTTTTGGCGTGTAGTGTAACGGAATATCAGTCTATAACGATGATGTTGAAATACTGGAGGACATGCTGACCTGAAACGCTCATTACAAAGTCCTCCGTTGGTGTACCGCGAGCTTCCGAAGTTGCCTCTAAACGTGCGTGTTGGGGCAGTCAAAAGCATGTATTGAGCAAAATTCACAAGGCAGGCTACTGGTGCGATGTGCCCCTTATATAATGCCCCTGTATAGGACGCTGCGGCTCTAGACTGGTACGCAAGCTTTAGCTGGTCACCCAGGTGTGAGTTGAGCAGCGGCTGCTCTCACTCCAGCTGCATGAAATTTTTAATTATGAGCATATCGTGGTTTTGTCGGCAGCTCTCAGTCGCGTTGTAGAATGTAGCTTTCTCACCACAAAATGTGTATAGAGGTGTCTAATGAGTGAAATATACTCGGCTTAGCATGCACAATATTCTTGCCGATTGGACAACCTTCCTTTTAGCCACGAAGTTCTTTCACCCTATCAATTCATCGGCATACTTTCTCCTCCCCTCCTTTTATGTTGTTCTGTTAGGCTGCTCCCAAGCGCAGTCATCGATGAACGGCATGTTTTCTACATCCTTAAAATTGGTCTCGTTTGAAGCCAACAGGCATATTTGTTGTGATTTTAACGGTTGCTCTATGGCTAAACTAGTCACCATGCTGCCCTCGGCCTCATTTATACCACCTTTTTCTCTCTGCAACCTGTCTCCAAAGCAGGAGTTTTCATGAACACCCTAAAAAAGCTACTACATGGAAACAAAAAGCCAAGCTCTTTATATTAGGACTAAAACAGGTGACATCGCATCGTAATCTAGGTGTTCACGTAGCATGCGAAATAACACAATCTTTCGATGAGAACATTTCGTAAGTAACAATACCAGTGGGGCATTTTGGTTTCATTCGTTGCTCCTTTCTTCAGCTTCTATATCATTGAGGCTTATGGTAGCTGTTATAATATTCTGCGCCGGTCTAGGAGCCTAGCGTAGATTACTATTTATCGTTTTTGAAATATTTTTCAACACTTTGGCTATATTCTTCTTTTTTAATGATAACTACTTCGCAGCCAAAGTCTCTATAAAGAAAAACATACTACATTTAAAATATCTTGTTTTCTCTGAAAAACTCCTTTACTTTGTTTATTTCACAAGTTAATTGACTACTGCCCTTTTTATTGCGCTACAATCGTCTACCAGCCCCTTAAGGCCGGTATTTCCTTCTCGGAAACTAAATTCACTACATAATATTTTATTCTTCCTACAATTAAGTACAACCAACTATTTCGGCACACGGCTGTCATTATCGATCATCAACCTTTACGCTCTGCTTTAGCTAAAACTGTATGAATATAATTACAACCAAGCTATACAAAATAACATTGTTTTCGGCAACCACCTTGCTACTCAATGTTTTTCGGCCTTGAGGATAAAAACGGAAACCCGAGTGCTTTCCTTTTAGCAGCTATAGTCATTGCTTCGTGAGTGTAGCTGCAGCATAGCTGCTTTCACCTTAGTACGCTTCGTGACTAGCTGATTGTACAAAATATTGCCGATGAAGCTTCGACTAAAACCAACAATCCGAGCTCTCACGCTCATTACGGGGCACCCACGTTTCGCAATGTTTGGTCTTAAGAAGGGTGCAAAACCTTCAACCTCACTTAACCTTTTGAACTAGCGGTCAGCGGCCGCCCCTGCTATCTCAGGGTGTTTAGCAGCGGTTGAAAAAAGAAAAAGAAAACGCCGGCCTCAGCACAGAGTTCCTCGGAACCGGATCTCGTATAAACCAGAGTGTCGCTGAACTTAGGTGGTAGCTTAGACTTCATGGAGCGTTCCGCGTCATTCACGTCTTTCGAGGCATCTGCGAAAAGTTCATAAGAAGAAGCCAACATTAACACATGGACTAAATTCGAATCCTCCGGCGAAAAGAAATACCACGTTGATAACAAGAGGCCCTTAACCCCGAAGGAAATGACGACAGAGCATTTCGAGCTGAGTGAACGACAGGGAGGACAAGTATCAAGACGTTCATACCGGCGGTCACAAATGAAAAAAATTGAGACAACGCTGGAACAGAAACAAACTCTCAGAAAGAAATGAACAGAACGTGGAACATTTTTCTCCCTTGGCCCGCTGAGAAGAGCTTATCGTCGAAGGTGCCTCCCCTTGAAGAACAGGCCCCCTTATTCGCCGCCTAAACGCTTGTCACTGCTGAACCGCGCCTGTTTCTCGTATCACGGCACCCTCACCGCTAGGCGCCGGTGATATATCAGGGCGGTCGGTATGTGTATACACGGGTATCTAACCGCCAAGCGGTTGTCATTACGCGGCTATCTTGGCCACCCTACCTTCCGCCCCGAGAAGCGCCGATGACCCCACGACTGGGGGGCGCCCCGCACGCGAACTCACGCTTTTCGGTGTGGGACCACCTAGGTGGAGCGGATATCGGACCTAATGGCAGACTCTAATTGTAGCCTTTCTTGCGTCCGCTGTTTCGCTCTGCGCTGGGCTTTCGTATCCTTCCAGTGCCGTGGGCGCTCCCTGATCATATGAAAGGTCCCTTCTGAGGTCTTTGTTGTATTCCGCGAAGTTATTTCTGGATCTCTGCATTAAGACGCTGGCGGCTTTGGTCACCAAGCAGCCGACATACGCACGACGAAAACTATTTGGAAGCAATCAGTACGCTTCATTCGCCCAACGAATTCGTTATTGATCTCTCGTTTTGTTGGATCTTTCATTGCAAACGTTTTGGTTTCCCTCTACACACACGGCACATTGAGGCATACAGGATACACAGACCTCCTCATGCTGTTGCCGTTAGAGCACGCAAAGCACCAAAAATATATAAAAAGTTCTTCAGTGGGCTCTCCGCTGTCGAAGAATGGTTGCACACAATCGCAAAAATTATCAACACGCTCCGTCAAAAATTAGGCTTTGTTTAAATCAGTACCAAACATCGAATGCACATCATTGGATTTCTGCAACTTATTTCAGTTATGGAGCAAAATTTAAGTCCGAAATAGTTCGTAAATATATTTTCCTACTCGGGAATTGCAACAAAAGGCGTGCACAAACGAGTGGCATGAAGCAATGCGCCGCCTTCTGTATATAAAAGTGACTTTTTATTCAGGATCGGCCTTATAAAGGCAAAAAAACTTTGCATAATTATATTTTAAATCACGAGAACGACATGTCCGCATTTACGTCATGTAGTATTACGAAGCTCAATAATCAGGCGAATAAATAACTACGGTTACCCAATAAACTTTTTTGCTAGTGATTTTATTAGGCACGGGTATACTGCGAAAATAAATCATGTCAAAGCTGTGTGTGTGTGTGTGTGTGTGTGTGTGTGTGTGT
>JAJIZL010032088.1:29682-51064 GCA_023969395.1 Amblyomma maculatum
GTGTGTGTGTGTGTGTGTGTGTGTGTGTGTGTGTGTGTGTGTGTGAGAGAGAGAGAGAGAGAGGTGGAGGGGCGGGGTTGTTTATTCTTTATCCGGCAATACGGTTAGAAATATCAAACTTGCTTGTTGCTCTGGCTCTCACAAATTGCATATTTTGCAGACTTGCCGAATGGCGTGGCAGCATTTCGTAATGAAAAACATAGACACGCCGTTTGTATATTTGAAGACGCAGCATAGCTTTTGTCGCCGAGTCCGCGCGCAGTCACGCAATTTATCATTGATGTAGTTCGGGAGAGCACACTTAGCGAGTTTCATACTTCAGGCTAGGAAGTTCGATACTGAACCACTGCATAG
The DNA here is from genome assembly GCA_023969395.1 of Amblyomma maculatum. Classification (NCBI taxonomy): domain Eukaryota; kingdom Metazoa; phylum Arthropoda; class Arachnida; order Ixodida; family Ixodidae; genus Amblyomma; species Amblyomma maculatum. The sequence goes on from JAJIZL010032088.1 coordinate 30,037, forward strand.
TAAGACAATTAAGAAAAATGCACTCTCAATAATTTTCGACTGCCTTCCGTATTGCTCTATAATCTCCCCCCATGGAATCAAATACAAAATCTTGATACATTAGCGCTCCCTAATATATAAAATAAATATTAAATTCATCGTTTCACCGCAAGCACATAAGTATTACACAGGGAAGTAGTACATAATATTTAGCGAGAATCGACATAATACAAAATTAATAAAACACCTGAGAGGCTAATACAGAGCGTCGCATAACAGCGCAAAATAAATTGCATAATGCAAACAAATTAGAATAAACTTAAAGTATCTTAAGCGACGAGAATTCAACGTTTTACAGTAACTGGAACGACAGCCACATGTTGAGCGAACATACATATAGGTCCCGAGGAACTTGAAACAAAGTAACTGGCCACCGCACTGATGGCAAGCTCAGTGCCCGTAAGAACTTTGACGGGGTGTAATTTCGTTCGAATACACGTAAATCGCATCGTTCTTCCGCCCGCACAACATCAAAGCCGACCCAGCAAAGTGCTGAGTCATAAACCTGCACCGATATGGCCCACTCGACAGCAAATCGACAGAAACATTGGAAAAAAAACAATTGTGGGGCCGAAGAGGCATACGTTAGGAGCTCGATAAATGGAGACGTTTGAACCGTGTTTTAGCCTTCGAGAGGGTAAATGGCGCCACGCCTGAGTAGAACCTCGAAATTCCCGGATAGATACGGGTCCATTCTAGTTTGCTTCCTTCTTTTTTTCTATGTTTGTAAATGGCCGAGGAGCTACCTGTTTCTTCGATCTCTGAATCGGAAGCTTCAGTCTGCCTATGTACTCGTGAAAAAAGATGCGTTCGACGCAGAGAACAGAAGCCGCCGGACCACCTCCGCGTTCCTGTGATTTATTGCCCCCTCACTATCCTGTCCAAACTCGGGAGGTCCACCCGGCTGCTTTTACCGTGGATAATTCATTTCAGAAAGAAGGAGTGGTTTCATGACAAACGTTACGCTTAGAACCTTTCCCGCATGGGAGTTCCTTGTGCTTTTGACGTAGCGTGACGCTTGTAAAACTCGCAACTTGCTTTACAGCTGCATATAAGCGGGGGAGTCAAAGTGAATCTTGACCTGAAATAATGCTGATTCGGGTTAAAAAACAAGCTCACAAAGAGCTCGCTCTGACCCGAAATCCTTATGAAATCTTGCTATGCTCCGGGCGGGCAGCGTCCCATCCGTAATGAACTATGTTCGTCTTTCAAATACCTGAGCTGTGTTAGCGGGTAAAATGACTACACGTCTTCTGGATGTCAACTGTCTTCTGAAGATCGTCTAGAGCTCGACTTCCCTGATGCTAATGTTTCTAGAAAACGTATAGGCGCACAAATCATAACAGCAACACACTATTTCGAGGATATATTCAATAGCAGAGTTCATTTTTTTAACCTAAACATTTGCTCAAGGCGTGCATCAACAGCAGCTTTTCAATTCTTTAGATATGGGTACTGCTAAATTCAAGCTTCTGTCGGGCTAAGTCAAAAGAAAACGTAAGGTTGATGGAAATGTTACAAATGTTACATGATTCCACTTGTCTTCGCTTAAGAGCTTAAAGGTGGAAGCCTTTCTCCTCCTTCTCTTCTACATTGTCTGCGTACCTTTTTCTTTCTTCCTCTATCCTGCTTGTTCGTGTATTTGTCGTAATCTCATTACTTTCTTTTCTTTGGCTTCATCGTCAGCGACATCGGCATCTCAGGACTGTTCTCCTCGAATGCGAGAATGAAGGCATAATATCACGAAAGGGATATTATGCCGACGATAGAACCTATTGTGACTTCTCACTGGCACATCTCGCGGAATCTCGCAGAACATCGCTAACACACCTCGAAAACGCGACATACTCACCACGAGCCTAGCAATGATTTCGCTTTAAAATATGATGGTGATCTAGGCGGTGGTGGCGAAGTTCTTTATTTATTTAGGCTCTGCTATACCTCAAGGCTCCTGCTCAGTTGTGAGCAGCCTCATGTGTATATACTGCGCTGATTGAGCACTGTGCACCAACCTAGCGCCGTCTAAGCATTGGCCGCTATAGCTTCCAAATGGGCGCGCGCGATTCCTGCTCGTCGGTCCCGTTACCAGTCTCCGGCTCCGCTTGAACCATACGCCGCAAAGGATGGTCACGTAGGCGTTGTTGCAGCACCAGTAATTAACTGGCAAGGACTAGAATAGTTCAGCTATATTGTGGTGGTACAATGATAAATAGGCGTCACTAAAACCATTATTCCATAAAGCAGTAAATAAACGGAATTACCCACCGAAGTGCTCAAAGTTCACCCCGGCAGAGCTCCATTATGAAAAACGGCTTCTTATGCTGCAGTTGTTAGCAGCGCTGTTCGGAGGACTAGAGCTCGTTTGTCTGGATATAAAGGTAACCATGCAGGGTTAAACCTGTGCTTAATAGTTGTTTTTCTACCGGGCTAGATGTTAACCTGATTACAAAGGACGACAGGTCTCCCATGAGCGGTGATGAATGCTACCGCCCTCCTACTAATTTCCGCATTGAAGTCGCTGACACAGCACAGTAGAAGCGATTCTCACTCATTTCCTTGAATTAATTGGGTATTTTGTCTTTAGGCATTTATCAAAGCGCTAATCACTTAGAAAAATATGTATTCATCTATCGATAATTGATTATCATTGCCTCATTATCATTCGCAGTTATTTCATTCATTCATTCGTTTACCATTCTCACGGATGGAGAAAACAGAGGTTAATGCGTCATGCCAGCAGCCCTTTTAAAACTGAATGTCAATGCTTAAAAAAAAAAAAAGAACAATTTTGGACAGATAATATTGGCACGCTTCTACGCCTATATACGAATTATGTACGTGTTTTGGACTTGGTGCTTTTGGCGTCCTTTTTAACATGATAGTGTTAAGGGCCCCGTGTCGCAGAAAGGCCGGTGTCGGCGTCGTGGTTGTAACGCGAAAATAAAGAGATAGTAAAAAAATAAACATTTTTCGGAAACTCACGAAGTCAAACACGACTCCATCGCTGTTCGAGTGAGCACGCAACCACTCAGCATAGAATCATTTTTTTTTCTTTATTGCCAGTTCGCGACAAATTCAAACGAAACAAAAAGCGCCATTTTGCATGCCAGCTCTAACGTCAGATCTGCTTGCGCAAAAAGAGCTCGTTGCGTTTCTTCATCACGCAAACCAACTACACAATCTGTCCCTTAGGGCATCATTTAGAAACGTGCCGAAATTGCAATCTCTTGCAAGGTGCTCCAGTTCAGTGATGAACCATTTGACACTCTCATTTTCATGCTGCATTCGGCGATTAAACTTACGACGCTCTGCAATTATTGAGTGAGCTGGGCTGAAATGAGCTTCTAAATGCTGTTTAATTTCACCGAAAGTCTTCTGAGACGGCAGTTCAGGCACCACTATCCTCTTTAACTCTTCATATGCTTCCGCTCCGAGTACATTGAGAAACAACTTTAGTTTCTTGTCTTCAGGGACATCATTTATGTCTACGTAGTTCTCAAATCTTTCAAAATGCGAGCGTATGTTGTCAATTTTCGGGTTGAATTCTGTCATCCTGCCGGGCTTAGGGCCATGGCCTGGTTCTGCCATAATGATCAAACTTCACTTACCTGTAGAACTGATATCCTGGATGCGTTTTGTCCGTAGTGCCCGTTCCCGTTCGCTTGCTCCAACCCGCCGCTAAAGTTCGTGCAAGGGCTCCGTGACGCCTTGCTTCCTCGCGACGTTCTTGCGCTGCTCCGGGCCGTCGACGAAATCCTGGCTGCAAAGGCTCCGTGTCGTCTCGCACCGGGGAAGGTTCACCCTAATGACTGCTGCTGGCCGGCAGCGAATAACTGCACGCTGGATCCCATCCTCGTCGCCAGATGTTCTGTTCTCAGCAGCAGACAGACGAGCCAGTGGCAGCAACGCAAAAAGCCTTTATTTCGAAAAAGCAGCTCTCTTTTATAGATAGCGCTGCAACAAGCGCCAGCACACGTCATCGGTGTGCAATCTTATCACAACCCGTGGCCGGTACTGAACAAAAATGATATTGAAAAATAAGACAAGTTTCAAAACCTAGATGTTCGTTTTGTTTGAAATAATTACATCCGGAATTTCAGAGTGTCAATCGCACAGAAATAGTTATGATGGGTTTCTCTAAAGAAACATAGATATATGATAAGCTGAAATTCTTTCACAACATATTTTATTCTAAAACATGTATTGCCCATGGCCGTTATTTATTCCCGCCAAATTATATATCAGCAAGAAGGGACCACACATGCTATGTAAAAGAAATAAATTGCGGAACAGACTCACTAAAAATGTCATTTTTTTCCAAAAACCATAAATGAATGCAATAAACAGCCAAAGAAGTCGGTTAATCGAAATGCAATGAAATGTTTGCCGTACTACTTTAATACGTGTACTTGTGTTTGCTTCTGTGAATTTATGCTGTATTATACTTTCTGTGTTATGGTTCTTTTTCTTTTTTTCCTCCTACCAGTATGTAGCGCTATTCATTATGTAATTCCCCCCTCCCCTCCTCTGCAATGCCAAAAGGCGGTGTGGGTAATGTGACAAATAAATAACTAAATAAATAATTATACAGCTTGACAAGGCTTTCGCCGCCACAGAGACTGTCTTCGCAACAGTGCCAAAAAGTAGCACCTAAATTCAAAAAAATTGTTATACATATTTTACATCAGCAATGTTTCTATGCACGACTGGAAATAAAATTAAAATTGTAATTCATGTTTACGGACACTATTACACAAACATTGAATGAATGTATGGTCAGTCGTTATATAGCACAAGTGAGTTTTACTGCTAAGAACCAAATCGGTACTGATCAAGTGCAATGGACGTACAAGGAATACAGTATGCAGCGAGTAACAGAAACAAGAGAATAAAAACACTGCTAGAGCTGAGAGGAACGAGTGCTCATTCTCTGCGCGGTTTAAAAGAGCGAAATCAGAGCGTGGCGTCGAGAAAAGTATACTTAAGAAACGTGGCACCTGTACAAAAGCACGAGCATGAAGCAAGAGAAAAAGCATTGATGTAAAAAAGAGATTAAGGCGTGTGTATTGTCCAGGAAAGGTGGTAAAGAAACGCTAAAAAGGGAAAACGACAAAATACAATTGAGAAGCAATTAAACATCTCAGACTAATAATGCAAAAGCGCAAAAGAACTGACAGAAATCGCCAAGGCTAAAACCTTTGATAAAACGATTTATTTTTCCATTTGTTCGATGTTTTGACACCGGTAAGTGTCATTCCAAGCGGCGATGGTGATTTTAGCCTCCTCTTGTTTCCTTTTGAGCGTGGTAGGCCTGCAAGTAATAGCTAAATGTCCTATTTTTCGTATCAACGCTATGCCTGATTTTTCACGCCTTCGAACGCTTATAGTAAGCAATGTTGAAAACAGCTGGCAGCAGGCGACATTCCTGTTCCAAGAGCTGCTTTGTCAGCCCATTGTTTCCGCTTGTAAATCGTATTTCCAAGTTTCCATAAATATGATTGTTCCCGTGAGTAACAAATCTTTCACGGTGACCCAGTAAATCAACAACCGCCACGAATAGCACGCAGAGATACAGACGATCTGCTCATGCGTAGGGCATGACCGAGGCATTATTAAGTTCTGATTTACGACATTACTAATAAATCACGGAATCCATCGAACTCTGTTCTTAGAAAACTTCCTTTTCCATGAAACCTCGGAATTATTTCCATCTTTGAGATCTGTTAAAATCCCGGGAAAAAAAATTCCTCTTTTCCACTGACTTGGTTTTTGTTTTCAGAGAAGCGATTTACGGAGCCTTCAAAACCAGTCACGAGCCGCCATTCTCGGGGTACAAAATTACATAACAGGCTCCCTACAGAGGACTATGCAAGACGACCGGCTTTGTATTATGCGTTAAGCTTATAACCGGGGGTTGTCCTTGACATGCAAGGCGACCGGGCCACTTGCGCTCTGGTGGCCCCGTTTCGAGAAGCCCCAGTTGGCTGTTTGTAACAAAGGCTTCTTCTAACTGTATCGGCGTGTTTACAAAGTCGGCACTGGCAGACTGAGCACGCGTACGTCGGTGGCCAGAGAAGCAATCGGAGGCCGTCTTCAATACGGAAGCAACAGCTGAAGTGCCTCTTCCTCACTCAAAAGAAAGGAAAACGCACACAACATCATGAAAATAAAAAGCGCCGACAGCAGCTGAAGAGACCAAAGCAATGCCGGGGGCTCTTGCGCTCTCCAGACTGCTGTTTACGAGGTCGCGTGCCACGCGATAAACACGCGCAATAACGCTGAGGGGGTGAGGGTGAAAGGGGAGCCGGAAGAAGCGAAAAGAGGGTGAAGCTAGTGACCTCTCTCTTTTTTCTTCGTTCTTTCCGGAAGGGTCGCGTGCAAGCCATTTTCTCGCTCGTTGTTGTCGACGCATATTTCGTAAAGAAAGCTGTTGCCGCCATCACTTGTCCCACCTGCTCCAGGTGGTACGCATTTCCCTCGGTGGTTGCCTCCTCACTCTTCCTCCTCAACCTCGATTTTAAACCGTCTTTCTGTAAAGGCTCCTAAGGAGAGAAGGGAAACCAGGAGCAGCCGCAGTTCCATTGAAGCCGCTATCAGTCTGGGTTCTGAGCTTTCATGTACTATGCGTATAACGTATTACTGCCTTGTTCTCGTTTTCTTATTCTCAGTGCGTTAACAACAATCAACCAGTAGTAGAAGTGACGAAGAATCTCCGCTGACCAATAAGAGGAGCCGAAAGTTGACAAATCGGGAAGGCGTGCCGAAGAGTAAAAGCCGATCTTTTATTTTGCATACGAATATATCTCTGTTGTCTGGACTCGCGATGTTGCCTTCAGCGGCGCACTTGTGCCCGCTAGGCTTCACCTCCAAACACTTTTAATGAGTGAGCTCGTTGATCGTAAATCACATTAACAATTTAAGCGTCTCCATTGATCTCCCCCTTTTTTCCTCCTTCTCCGTTCTTCTCCTTTAAAGTCCAGAATACAGCCATTATATTTTACGGCCTGCGTCAGTGTTAATGAGCGATTGTGCAGTCATTCCTAAGAGCTTTAATTTCACGTTATACCTTATCCAGCCAGTCTACTTGCTTCAGTAGCTTTAAAGTCATCGTCTCACTTTACAACTGTGAGATGGCCGACATGAAAGCGACATCATTAGTAGCTTCACCGGAGAAAACCATTGCCGTCGGAGGGTGTTGTCTGTAATAAAATTCACCGATTGGTCGACGCACGAATGATGACTTGAGACTACTTGAGAAGGCATAGTTGGCAAGTGCGCTTGTCACGTGATTTGGCCGAGCGCGATGGTACCCTCTGCGACAGTTGGCAGATGCACTTGGTTGAGTGCAGTTGCACCTGGACAGCTCCACGCACCAGGGTGGTACCTAGGCAGACTCAACGCCGCTTGTATCTACCGTGGTGCAAAAGCCCTGCAATCAGAGGTTGGGGCCACGGAAGTATATTTCATTGAAGATGAGTATCGGTGGCTGCTGCAGCCACCGATGCTTCAGACTTAGCGTGCACGGCAAGAGGCTCTGGCGAACGAGAAGAGGCAGGCAGAACGGGCTTCAGACGTTCATGCTGTCACGTTCTGAACACATAGTGTATTTAAGCGCTGCCCAATTTTCTTTCAGCGCTTGTGAAAAAATTTGTGCAGTCGTCTTTGTGGAAGAAGGACGTTCACGACGGCGTCGAGATCGACGGGGAAGCGGGGCGATCAAGACCAACACGATCTGCGCGATGGCAATTCCACACACCTTCTTCCTTCTCATCAGCGTCCAGCGAAGGGGTCCATCTTCTTCACAATGCCCCCCAGGGAAAAAGGAGCCATCCTGGCGACATAAGGGGATGAAGACACAATGGGGTCGTAGAACGGCTTAAGGCGCTACACATGAACAGTTTCACGGTCATGGCGTCGCAAATCGGAAGATGGCGTAAGCGGCTCAACAACATAGTTTACTGGTGAAGTACGCTCGACGACGCGGTAGGGCCCATGATACTTTGAAATCAGTTTTGTTGAGAGGCCGGAGCTGCCGGATGGAACCCATAGCCACACGAGTGAGCCGGGCTCGAAGTGCGGTGCATTCTTCTGATTGGTGTCAAGGCGATATTTTTGGCGCCACTGAGAGTCGGTTGTGAATGTCCGTGCAATCTGGCGGCATTCTTCTGCGTGCTGTGCTGCTTCGGTCACTGTGGTACATTCTGATGCATCAGGGTTGTAGGGGAGGACAGTATCAAGGGGAGCAGATGGATGCCGACCGTAAAGCAAAAAGAACGGAGAGAAACCCGTGCTGGATTGCGTAGCAGTGTTGTACGCGTAGGTGATGTAAGGAAGTACAATGTCCCAGTTTGTGTGGTTGGATCCGACGTACTTCGCGAGCATTTCACGGAGGGTGCGATTAAATCGTTCAGTAAGGCCGTTGGTTTGCGGGTGGTAGGCGGTGCAAGTCCGGTGAATGATTTTGCACTGAGCGAGCAGGGCTTGAATGACGTCAGATAAGAAAGCACGGCCTCTGTCGCTGAGTAATTCAAGAGGAGCACCGTGACGGAGAATGAAGTTCTTCAATAAGAAACCGGCCACATCTCGGGCTGTTGCAGCTGGGAGCGCGGCGGTTTCGGCACATCGCGTCAGGTGGTCGACGACGACAATGACCCAGCGATCGCCATCAGCTGTGCACGGAAGAGGGCCATAGAGGTCAATTCCAATGCGTTCGAAGGGTCTAAGCGGGCATGTGAGAGGCTGTAACTCACCAGCCGAACAATGAGAAGCAGGTTTGCGGCGTTGGCAAGTCAAGCACGATCGAACGTACCTAAGTACCGAGTTGCACATACCGCGCCAATAGTAGCGAAGACGGATTAAAGTGTAGGTCTTGAAAACTCCGGCGCGACCGCACTGCGGATCGGCGTGAAAAGCTGGACATATTTGAGTCCGTAGATGGCGCGGAATCACGAGGAGCCATTTCCGTCCACTCGAGTTGTAGTTGCGCCGGTAAAGGAGGTGATCCCGAATCTCATAGTGGGAAGCTTGACGGCGAAGTGCGCGTGAAGGGGTAGTCGCTGAATTGTTGGAAAGGTAGTCAATAAGGGATGCGATCCATGGATCCTTTCGTTGTTCACCGGTAATGTCACTGATGTCGAGGGAAGATACCGCAGAGTCCGAGATGGAGAGGCTGGCATGGTCGGCTGGCAGCGGTGAGCGAGACAAAGCGTCCGCGTCTGTATGCTTGCGACCAGATCGGCAAATAACACGGATGTCATATTCTTGTAGACGAAGAGCCCACCGTGCCAAGCGGCCGGAAGGGTCCTTGAGTGATGAAAGCCAGCAGAAGGCATGATGGTCCGTGACTACATCAAACGAACGGCCGTAAAGGTAAGGGCGAAACTTTGTGAGGGCCCACACGATGGCCAAGCACTCCTTTTCCGTTACAGTGTAGTTCGCTTCGGCTTTTGTGAGAGTACGGCTGGCATACACAACTACGTATTCACCGAAGCCAGGGAAGGGGGGGGGGGGGGGGGCGCTGAGCAAGCACAGCGCCGATGCCGACACCACTGGCGTCTGCATGCACTTCAGTGGGCGCCTCAGGGTCAAAATGGCGCAGGATGAGTGGGGCTGTGAGGAGGCGGCGCAATGTGTCGTAGGCGTCCTCGCATGCTGGTGACCATAGCGAAATATCTGAGGTATCGCCGAAGAGCTGAGTCAGCGGGGCGACAATGGAAGCAAAGTTCCGTATAAAACGCCGAAAGTAGGAGCACAGGCCCAAAAACTTCTTAATTGCTTGATGGTAGTAGGCTTCGGAAACTCGGTCACAGCTCGAAGTTTGGCGGGATCAGGACGTATAGCCTCCTTGGACACAACGTGGCCTAAAATGGTCAGCTCACGAGCAGCGAAACGACACTTTTTCAAGTTGAGCTGCAGGCCGGCGTTCGCAATGCATGTCAAGACCTGCTTCAGGCGAGAGATGTGGGTCGCAATGTCCGGCGAGAACACCACGATGTCGTCAAGGTAGCAGAGGCACGTCTTCCACTTCAGGCCACGCAGTATAGTATCCATCATACGCTCGAATGTAGCAGGGGCATTACAGAGACCGAAAGGCATGACGGTAAATTCAAAGAGGCCATCGGGGGTGACAAATGCGGTTTTAGGGCGATCTTCCGCAGCCATGGGTACCTGCCAGTAGCCGGGTCGTAAATCGAGCGAAGAAAAGAGTTCAGCACCTTGTAAGCATTCCAATGCATCATCTATACGCGGAAGGGGGTAGACGTCTTTTCTCGTGATTTTGTTCAGGCGATGGTAGTCGACGCAGAAGCGTATAGAACCGTCTCTCTTCCTCACTAAGACAACAGGAGAGGACCACGGACTGTTAGACGGCTCAATCACGCCATTCTCAAGCATAGTATGAATTTGGGCTTCAATAACTCGGCGCTCGGTGGCAGACACTCGATAGGGACTCTGGCGCAGAGGAGCCTGGGAACCGGTGTCAATGTGGTGGGCAACAGTTGATGTGCGGCTCAAAGCAGGCTGATGAGAGTCGAATGAAGAGCGGAACTGATGAAGCAGTGCGAGGCGATCAGAGCGTTAAGGGCCAGGAAGACTGGCATCGATGGAGCGGAGAAAAACGTCGGCAGAAGACTGGTCCAGCGCAAGATCAGGCGGTGTGAGTGCAGCCAAGTCAGCGGGCTGAGAAGAGGGTGTTTCGTCAGCGGTGAGAATGGAATCCATGAGCTGGATGGTGCCGAGGCATTCACCCCGACGCAGAGATACGGGAAATGAGAACGGATTTGAAATCCAGATCGCGGTGAGGCCAGCTGATATAGAAAGTACGGCGTCAGGCAGGGGGAGACTTTTGCGGTTTAGAAAGGTAGGTGATGGGGTGAAAAGTACATCGGTGCTGCGGGAAAAAGCAGAAGCGGTGGGCACAAGAACGAAAGAAAACGCAGGAAGATCAGTATCTTCGGCAACGACGACTTTGGGATAAGGAACGTCCGGCGATGGTTGGTCTAGCGAAAAAATCTCCAGTTCGGCACGAGCACAGTTAATCACCGCATTATGTCGCGCTAAAAAATCCCAGCCCAAGATGTGATCATGCGGGCAGGAAGTCAAAACGATGAACTATATTGCGTACACAACTTCCTGAATGACGACTCGTGCTGTGCACACCGCTATAGGCTCTATCGGCTGGGCATTTGCCGTGCATAGCGACAATCCTGAAATTGGTGTCGTCACTTTGCGCAATGAACGGCAAAGACTTGCAGCCATGGCAGAAACAGCAGCGCCGGTGTCGACCAGAGCCAGTACTATAACGCCGTCAACAGAAACTTCAAGCAGATTTTCAGAAGATACGTGAGGCCTTTGACAGTTCGCTCGTTGCGCAGTTCTCGCCTCAGGAACTGCGGCATTTAGTTTTCCTCCTGCGCAAGATTGGGACGGCGTCGCAGAGGGGATAGAGAACGGCGACGCGGTGAGGTTGAAAAGGTGGTACGGTCATCCGCGACGGAACTTGCAGATGGATCGCCGGCGGCGTACTGATCTCGGGGCGGCTGCTAGGAAGCTGACGTTCGGCGCGGTAGAAAGTCATCGGGAGTGCGATTTCGGCAGTAGCGGGAAATATGGCCAGGAAATCCGCAGGAATAACAGATGGGACTGTTATCACTGGTTCGCAATGGATTGCGGCGCAGCGGACGTGGTGGAACCAAAGGCTGTGGTTATGGTTATGGCTGTGGTTATGGTTGTGGTTAGAAACATAGATATATGCTTAGGCTGTGGGCTAACCGACCTCTACGTGGCGATAGACTTTACAGCAATATGGCTGCCATCATGCTATTTCTCTTGCCATTTAACGTACACTTGCCAGTCATGTTCGAGTCTAGGCTGCGGTAGGGATACGGACCGACGACATGCGTATTCAAGGATCGCATGTAAGCTTGGGCAGCTGTCGTTGAAAGAGGAAGAGGATTAATGGAGTGGGTGCCCTCAGAAGAGCAGATAGGGCGCAGAGGGCATCGCGCTACCGGTCACTGCGTTGCGCGTGCCGCAGGGGGAAGCGTGGGGAGCGGCCGTCACGGCAGCACGTCACGCGATCGAGATTTCGCTTTCATACAGGCAGGCTGTCGTAAGAGTCTCCATGCTGAATATTTTGCTTACAACACCCAAAATTATAAAGTCGACACCAGGTTGTTGTTTTTTTCCTACCGGAGCTTTAAGTTTCTTGAGTTCAGATAAAGTACATTACAACTAGGTAAAGATTACTAATAATTATTTCATTTGCACTGTTGTTCTCTCTCTACGAATGGGGCGACAGAAACTGCGCAGAGGATGATGCCGCATGAATTTTGTTCTTTTTTTTTTAAACAAAACACTCACTTTGTAAAACCTTGCCGGGAGAGGAAATCCGGCGCCGTCTTCCGCACAAAACCAAAAATCAGCGCTTTTGACTAGCAGGAATATTGATAGAAGTTTCCAAGTAGAACAGCATGCACCTGCATAACTGTATCATGTCATATTATCATTTTACCACATATTCACTACAAAACGTCATCCGGTGGTGTAAAAACGGTATACACATTGCCAACTACGTCGTTGTTAATTTTTTTTTTAACGCAATAGAGAGGAAGAGACTGCGTGATACGGGACCGTTGAGCAAGCAGTTCAAATAAAGTGTGGTACGCCATCGGAAGATGTACTTTTACACCGATATTCCTGCGCTTTTAATACGTTCAGGTTCGGTTTCATCTCACTGGCGGGCATAAGAAAACGTTTTCATAGTGTCACAAACTGATGTGGGGTTGCGTTGTCGACGGCATTGAACTCGCTCATGTGTCGATTAAAAAAACATGGTCAGATTAGGCTCATTAGCCATGTAACTGAAAAAGTTATTGCTTTGCATAGCCCTTTGCAGTTGTATAGCTTCAATTACATAGCAAATACGCAATTACGTTTACCATGGCTGTTAATTCGTTGTAGAATTTTTGCATTTGAAGCTGTTTTTAGTAATTTGGATGCGTTGGCCAAAACACTTAATATATTATCTGCGTCTTAAAGCTGTCTTGAAAATTGTTTTTCATAATTGTTGAGATACTTTTGTTTTTTCCGATGCTATTTTAGTACTGGTGTTCCTGCGGCCGTTTTTTAGGTGCTGTATGCCGAATATTGCTTGTAATGTGCTCGTCATGTGTACGGTTCGAAAACGGTCTAGAAAATTCTACAGATGTTCTCAGTTCCGCATCTTCCTGAATAAAAAAACCCCCACCTCCAAAGTAGCGCTCTTGGCAGGCACAAGTTATTGAACCAAGCCAGTTTGATACTTCCTCGTGTATTTTTGACGTTCGTGTTCTGGCAAAATATTTCGGCCATTTTTCACAGCTCTGAGGGACACTTTCTACTACTTCGTGAGATTCAATACAACCGCTATTGGCTTGAGGTAAAGGCCGTCAAATGTCCTTTCTGGTGGAACTCAAACAATTCGTTGCCTATTTTTGAGCTGTAATCACGCAGCAACAAATGATGCGTTGATTGCCGAGAAACTGCATAAAACATTGTGCCGTTTGTCATTTCGGAATCGGGGTATCTGAAAAAGCTTTTATGACAACACTCCATAAAAGATGGTGTCTAGCCACTGCCGTACATGCGGCTCGGTCGATGCATCCCAGTCTAGTTGCGAAATCGGCCTGCGGCTGCGGCAACTCTGCTGTATTTTATTTCTCCCTTTTGGAAATTTATGTCTTCATTTAAGATAGCGCCTCTGTAGTTAACGTTCGGCATACTACAAAATGTTTCCAGTCTCTCCTTAAGGCACTCATTACGGATACTGTCAGCAGATCAAAGAAAATATTGGTTATATGAGATTTCAATGTTCTAGTAGAAACTCCAGGCGTTCTAAGCGACAGGGCACGACTTTTCAGTGGCACAAGCATGCAAATGCCGGCGGCGACGACCCGGCGGACCTCGCAATTCGCTGCAGCCAGCATTATGGACAGGGGAATCCCGGATAGAGAAGCGATGGCCGTCTCTTTACATAGTGGATAGCAAGCTGGTCGGCAACGTGCTTACTCCTACGTACCAGCCAGGAATACGTATGCAGTAAGCCCGCGTGTCTACCTTAGGGGTAGGCGGCTAGGGCATTTGGCCTGGTTGACTATTATCCTTTTATTTTGTATACCTCGCTGTCCCTGTCTATACAGACGACACAACATGCAGCTACTTCAACAAGTTGCTGGTGCGTTGCAAACCCGCGGTGAACGCACAAGAACCTGCATGCGAAAGCGGCTCTAAGGTATCAAGCCATGTTAAACAATCCTAGGTGGACGAAGTCAGTTAGGGACCCTCTGTTGCTGCATCCTTTTTTTCCCTAGCCTCTCTCCTGCTCTTCTCTAATAGTTAACTCCAGCTGATCTGAAGACCATGTGCTGAGTCAGCGCTTACCTAGGGTAGAAAAAGTGAAGTAAGTAAACCATGGAGGGCATGAATGGTTACGAGGTTCCTCAGTTGCGGTAAAGAGTTATATAATAAGGTTACAAGGTTCTCATCGCTGAGGAAGAGGGAAGACTCAGTGGTGCGTGAGGTCTTTAGCCTTTCAAGCGCTACAGACTTTATTAGTATGGTGCCGTATATTGCCTTCGCTCCTGTAAAGTAGGTGCGTTCGTTCTACCGCTAGCTACACTGAGTCCTCAAGATCTAATGTTCTTCTACTGATCCTGATGCCTTTTTCACGTCATTATGAACGAGACACTAATAGAGGTTGCCGGGAAGAACCGGCCCATTTTTATATTTGGCGAAATTCTTCATGCTTTTTTAAAGCCTTGCCTGAGGGTTGGTGGCCTCCTGTCTTCTGTTTTGTTTCTTTTCAAGCATCGGCTTCACTTTTTATTCTGACCTCTCGTCGGCACATTGGCGGCACTCGCCAGCGGCCGTCGCTATTCATCAGCGCGCCACGCGCATCTCAGGCGCCGGAAGTTGTCCGAATCGAATCACAAAGTAGGACTGCCGCAGAACCCAGTACGCGTGGACGGTCGTTTTCCATTTGGAACCACTCATGCCTAGTGCCCAGTCGGCCGTGAAGGGGTGCGCCTTCCAGTCCGCTGCGTGACGCCATTTCTCTTTCTGCTGTTGCGTTTCGACTTCAGGCGGTACAACTGGTTGCTACAAGGAGTGCTGCAATGAATGGTACTCGTATTTCCCGGCGTCCATCCCTGTGGCCGACGATTATCAATTCGCCACTTGTCCAGCTGCAGCTCCTCAGGGCTTGTTACGGCCGTAAACAGAGGACTCGATCCTTGCAAGTTTAGTGGCATGTATTATTGAGAAGATGGTGGCTTGTGTGGCACATATCGCGTCACAGGTGTGACCTATCCTTGCCTCTAAATTCCCTCAGCAAGGGTTAGAATAATAATACGAAGATGACGAAAAGGAATACGGCAGATAGCACTGACCTTATCACATGCATTTACTCTAAACTAAAAACAAAAAAGTCCATAAGAAAGTAAACACGAAGAACCATGTCCTGTAGCGGACTTCCTATCAGACGCACGTTATGCTGCTCAAGTTCTGGGCCAGACTTTCGTGATTAAAAATGCGCAATGCTTTTGGTCGGCAGCGGAAGTGATTTTACTTCAAAACAATGCAGCCCTCGAAATTACTAAAATATTGACCGACGTATCAATTTACTATAAGTTCTAAGCTGAATATTTACAGTGCCGTCGGTAAATCTCCTCCGCGATTTCCAGTTACATCAAATGAGCATAGATTGAGATGTTAATATGCCTCTGTTACCAGCAGTAGACCACTTCTATATTTAGTGCGGCAAAATCTGCTTCGGGGCTTCAAAAAAAACCACATGCTTCCATAGGGCGTGTGCTCGAGGAGATGCTCTTCCAATTGTACTTCTTTTATGCTACTTTGTGTTTAGAATTGATACAATAAAAATCGTCAGAGAGTTGACTGTTGACCCTGCAAAGAGCATGGGCGTATTTATTGGCAATGCTCATCACCCCAAAATATTTCAAAAGCGCTAAGTTAAGGCTTTAACGCGGTAGTTTACATGCACCGTTTCACACGATGCGTTTATCGACGCTGCACAGCGCCATTTCAGCCTGTTTGCGACATAAATGCTAGCTCTCTACGCAGAGCCACTGCTACTGGCTTTCAATGATTTGGTCGCACCTCCGCGAAATTGGCGCAATCGACGCGAACGAGCTATTTGTGAAACAATAAGATTCCGAAAGCACTGCACAGGAAACGACTGAGCGGGAACAGAAAAATTGTAGGCGCAGCGTTAGGCATTATTTTATCTCCTTGGAACAGAGCCTTCGCCTGACCATCCGTCTTGTTCGCTTGATTGAGCACAGCCTGGTTTGTCACTTTGATCAAAAGCTTTTTTTTCTGCAAAATGACATAGCTTCTGCAACAGCACGAGCGCAAAGGCAGAAGTCCATTTCGAGTGGTCTACGGAGACCACCTGCCCAGCCCGTCACGAGCTGCGTAAATGTGCAAAAACTGCATACATCTTTTTTCTCACACACAAGTACGGTATATTTATTAATGAAATTCCTGAAGAGGAAACAAATGCATTGCAACATGTTTTACATTTCTTTTAGGTAAATCATTGATTGGGTGTCAAAGACCGCTCGCGCCACAGCGACTGAAATTGTTGGGCGCTCCAAGCAAGTGTAATGGAAACCTCGATTTGCGTCGCAACGGCAGTGCGATAACCCGTATTGTCTCGTGCACGGCGCACCATGTGTGACAACCATTATTTTGGGTAAAACCGGTTTGCAGAAGGGCTCTCACCACGTTGCACATGCTGCCTCAACGCCGACGCTAACAAAAGCAGAGCCGGATTTTGTCTTCAACGGGGCCCTAATAATGCTAAAAAAACATTCTGTAAGCCGCGCTATATCTGGACTAAAGAACTGCAGGAGTGCAGACATGTTATTCAAACTTATGCCACGTATGCGCAAGAAAGAACACGAAGAAGGTTGACATGAAAGAAACTGTTGTGAGCTCCTTTCATTACGCACCGCTTTTAAGCGCCCACATGACAGCAGCAAATGACGCATAGCGGTTAGCCGCGGACTTAGCACAATACATGACAACGTAGTGTGAACATCAGTGATGTAGGACGCCACTGATCAGACTAGCTGGGCTGCTGAACCTCATACCACTCTCAAATCAGCCCTTTCAACAAGTTGGGATGGATTTCCACAGCCCCATCGCGACTCCATCGATGAGCAACGAGTGGATACGTGGTCACCACCTTACCCTTACCCTTACCTTACCCGCTAGGCGGAAGCAAGAGCTCTGCCAACTGGTAATGCGGCGGAAGTCACAAAATTTGTTGTTCAATGAATCCTATCGCGTAAAGGTGCCCCAGAAGTTCTTACCACGGACAGGGACACGGCGTCTAGGTACCATACCCAGACTTGCGGAGTTGCAGACCCTCTAAAAAAGCGATATCATACGTCTGTTCAAGCGTAGGTCGATGTCGAACAGAAGACATCAGGCAGAATCCTGCTGTACGTGATCTCCGCCTTTAAAACCATTATTCAAGAGGCAACCAAGTGAACTTTATTGTAACTTTTGTATAGCATGGGCTTCGCGACAACCCTCGACGTAACGCTGCTGCACGTCAAAGGCGAGGACAACTTCGATATCGCCATTCATCTTCAACGCGCAGAGGAAGCCCGGCGAGCCGCCCGGCAGCGCATAATAATCAGCAACGTACTAATCACCATGGCCCCGCTTCTGGCCGCCGACATACTGCTGTGACTCATCATAGTTTCCCATTCGATATCGATGTAGGGCTTATCGTGGTATAGTAGCCCGGTTCCCCTCTTTCATCTTGTTCTTTCATGCTCTCTCACTCAAACTACAGAGACCCGTTCCTCCCCTCCCTTCAATGACAAGCTCTCATTTTATGACATCTTCATCATTTGGGCCATCCAATATTTTCATCCTCTCTCGCCTGTGCCTCATTGTACCATCCAAACTAAATCTCTTGATGCAGTCCTTGTCATTAAATGCAAACCTTGATATGGTAGCCCCCAGTACAACCTCTCACTCGAGGTGGCGCTGGTTTCGCTGTAGTTCTCCCCGACTTCCTTCGGTTGATCTCTAGACATCCAGACATTGACACCACTGAGCTGGTTAATTAAGCCCATTCTAGGTTATCTTGATGAACTGTCCCGGGCCGATGGAAGGCAGGCCAAGCCTGTCTCTTCAGTCTACCTTCACAGATATTGCAATGTTCTCAGTACTGGCCGTCAATGTTATGGTCTTTCTATACAAGAGACTCAGGTCTTTCAGAAGGTATAGCTGAGCCCTCTTATTTCAACTGTGCGGATATATCTTTTCTATTTCTGTCGCGAACCTTCATGAACTGCCTTTCCTCTGATTCCTACACCTCGCACTGCGTATTCTTTTGCCCAGTTGATTTGCAATACGTTTTTTCCGCTCTCTCCCATAGTGTTAGGACCTGGCTGGACTGTCGTGGAGCTGAATGAGAAAAAGAGCATCCTCGTTTAACGCAGCTGGCTATCATATGTTTACACGACTACAGGTCCGTTCACACTTGTGAGTTGAAGAGGTTGTGCAACAGTATTGGTCGAAAAGCGACCGTCTCATGCCAGTCGATCACTGCTCGATTTTCCACACTTGGGACTGCTGGCCGCAAACCAGTAACCAATAAGCGGTGCAGCCGATTTAACCAGAAGTTAGTTATACATCCTTCTTGTCCTTGATGGGGAACAGTCGATATCAACAAGCCTCGTTACGAACGAGACCAATATTTGGAAAGAGACCTGCGGGTCGCCTTTGCAAGTTCGAAAATCGGTCCAGCTGAGCGGGTCCCTGGTCGCATGCGACATCCTGTCGCAAGCCCTTCACGACTCGCAAGTGTGAACAGACGTTAAGTGTTGCAGCTGACTATAGTTTACACTACTACTACTACTACTACTACTACTACTACTACTACTACTACTACCACTACTACTACTACTACTACTAGTACTATTAATGCTACTACATACTACTACAACTCAGGCACTGCTACTGCTACTACTACTACTACTACTACTTATACGACTACTGTTACTACTACTATTACTACTACTGCTACTAATAGTAATATCACTGCTACTACTACTGTTACTACTACTGCTACTAATAGTACTATCACTGCTACTACTACTATTACTACAACTACAGCTACCGCTACGACTGCTACTGCTACTACTGTCACTGTTGCAAATGATACTACTGCTATACTACTACTACTACTACTACTATTACGATTACTGCTACTACTACTACTACGACTACTTCTACTGCTAGTACTGCTACTATTACTACTCTGCTACTGCTACTACTACTACTAGTACTACTAATGTTACTACTACTACTACTAATACTACTACTGCTACTGCTGCTATTGCTACTACTGCTACTGCTGCTGCTACTACTGCTCTAAACATGCACACTTTGAAGAAAACATCACCTTCCCATCATCGCAATGCAACGCGCCGCGGAGCCTATGTACCACTGCGAATGTCAACGAACTCAGGTGTTCATGATAAAACAAATTTATCAAAACGTGAAAGGGTTACATTTGTGGGTTCGTTGAGTTGACTATTTAGCTTCGTTAATTCATGAAAGGCCGTCTGTCATATTTAGTACTGTTATATGTTATGTGTGATTTGGTTTGTAGGGTTTAACGTCCTAAAATCACTCATGCTATGAAAGACGCCGTAGTAAGACTCTGGTAATTTCGACCTTCTGGGGTTCTTTAATGTGCGCTAACATCGCACAACACATGGCTGTCACTCCGTTTTGCCTCCAAGTGTAGTATATATCATGTGATGTATCCGCTTTACCCAATACAATTTGCTTATACTGTTTCTGGAATTATAGCACACGAAACCACATTATTTACGAAATATGACACGGTGACGGAACCGAACTAATCAGTATTCTATCGCTCCTTTTTCATTTCATTTGTGTGGAACTAAAGTGTGATGCACGAAGTCCGAAACAATGGACTTGTAATACACATATTTCGTTGGCATTTAATAGCGCAATGTAATCTCTGTCTTGAAGTAAAAAAATATAACATAACTAATCAATTTTGCTTATACGTTCACCTGTCCGTCGCCGCGCTTCCAAGTAGGCAATGCTCGCTTCGAACACAAAAGAGAACTTCACTCGCAAACCCGACAGCCTCTCGCGGCTTTCAAAAAACATTTCCTCAATGATATATTTGAAATTCCCTGCCTGACTAGAAATTTTCGCAGGAGCGAGAACTTGATACCCAGTGCCGAAAAGTAGGACTTCTACTTCTCCGAATTAAAGGGGCAAAAGAAGACAGCAGAGTACCGCATTAATTACCTCGTCCATTTCAAGGCGATCAGAGAAGAAATCATCTTCACTTTACAGGGACCTTGATGCTCCGACGGTCAAGCGCTATTCGCTGATTCCGCATGTTAGAAAACACTAAAAAGAAACAAACTTGAACTGCATGGTCTCATGGCTCGGATGTAGGTCACGCGATATCGGCTTAGCAGCAAGTAAGCTGAGCCCAGAGTATCGAGAGGCTTACGAGTAGCGAAAACATCTCCCCATCGGCGCAGCCACGCGCTATGACAATCCATGGGGAGTCGTTTTGCTCCGGGTAATGAGCTCGATTTGGCACCAGCTATCATCGCCCACACCCGCCCGGCGCGTGCCGCTATAGTTCGACACGCGTGTTCATGCTTGCGGCACACATGCTTGATGCAAAAAGTACAAATGCGTGATGTAAAAGTGAGAAGCGACATCGTCGCAATGCATCGCACATCGCCCGCTCTCGGGGCTGTCATTGTGGTTGCGTGGTTAGGCCTCGCTTGAGAACCGCGTACTTTCATTCTTTGGAAAGGTGAAATAAATCCACCGGCATGTATTTCATTTTGTTGATATATCCTCTGAATTCAATAATAAGCTACCTAGAAACAATTTCTGATACATG
>JAJIZL010032088.1:60237-88304 GCA_023969395.1 Amblyomma maculatum
GGGACTGCAGTAGTTTGGCAGTGGTGCGCGAACGAAAAGCAAGCCTCGTATCCCTTCTGCTTTTTGCAGGTGAGCGACTGAACTTTTTGTTGCTTAGCCCATAGTTTCGTTGCGCACTGCTGCCAAACTTGAATTTTTGTGTAGTGGTTTTTGTCACTCTTGTGCCATATCGAAAGATAAAGATATAGCGAAAGCACTGGACGATTTCAAACGTGAAATGAGAGCTGAGCTGCGTTCTGTCAAGGATAGCCTAAAGTTCTGCAGCGACGCTTGTGACGAGACGAAAGTTATCAGCTCTGAAATAAAGGCACTAAGAAAAGAGCTTAGCGAGCTGGTAAGCTGCAATGAGAATTTGAGAGCCGAAAACAAACGTTTGGCTCTAAGGGTTGAAGAACTTGAGCAGTATGGTCGCCTAAACAACCTAGAAATCAAGGGTGTAAAGTCAGATGTTGAACCAATCGAAGTGGTAGAGAAAATCGGCGAGTTCATTAATGAAGAAGTTTCTTCCATTGACATTGACACGTGTCATAGAATCCCCACTAGCCGCAAAGATGAAACCAACATCATAGTCCGCTTTATAAGCCGAGATAAGCGCCAGGCATTTCTTTCCAAGGCCAGAAAGCATGGGCTGTCTAATAAGGAGCTTGGCTTCACAGAAACAGACAGCGGCCGTATCTACGTCAATGAGCACTTGGCCTATTCCAACAAAAAACTGCTAGGAGCGACCATCGCTCGAAAAAAGGAACTCGGCTGGAAATTTGTGTGGACGAATGGCTGCAAGATTTTCGCACGCAGGGATGAATCATCTGACACAATCAAAATCTCTGCAGGATCTGATCTGGCTAAAATGGCTAATTAGGTGTTGACTTATCTGATAGCTGGACTGATATCTCATTGACATGGACAGCCCATTCCATTGCATTCATTGTGATACACGATGCTTTAACAACAAGTTTGCCACTTCTATGGGAAGATTCTCTGGCATACATATTAACGTCCGTAGTATGAAGAACAAACGTGACAGTCTTGATGAGTTCTTTGGGTCATTAAATGTGCAGTTTGATGTGCTTTTCTTTACCGAAACTTGGTTAAAATCTCAAGATGATCATTTGCCATTCATGAACTACCGGAATCATGGGCTCATTCGCCCAAATATGAGAGGTGGTGGTATTGCCTTGTATGTGAAAAACTTTTATCCACAGTCTGTACTAGAAGACATTTCGATGATAGATCCCAATGTCGAGTGTTTAGCTGTGTCACTGTCCGATATCATTGTGGTTGTGATATACAGACCTCCTGCTGGGAAAAAACTGCATTTTTTAAAGTTTCTTGAAAGTTTACTGCTCTATCTCGCCAATTTCCGGTTGCCTTTTGTAATAATGGGTGATGTTAATATTAATCTAATGCATGATGATTGTAACACACATGAATTCAATAACATTATAGCATCTTATGGTTGTATAAATGCTATATCTATACCAACTAGAGTTACCGTTGATACAGCTTCTCTTTTGGATGTTTGTGTCACAAATACGATGTCTCCTCAAACGGAGGCTGGCCTGTTATCTTCTGAAATTAGCGACCACATCCCGATTTTTTGTTTTCTTCCTATGAACCACAATAAAATTGTATCCAAAAGCGCCGAGAAGGTAACTAGGGATATTTGTGAGACAAACCTTTTTAATTTTCGAACTCTAACCGAAAACACTAGTTGGGACAACATATATTACATATCTGATGTCAACTTGTCATATACTACATTTCTTGCAAAGTTCACTGAATGTTATAATGCTGCATTTCCTTTAATTCAAGTTAAGCAAAGCTTTCGAAAGTCCAGAAAGCCATGGGTCAATAAGCAGTTATATAAACGAATACAGGTTAAAAATAAAATGTACCATAACTTTGTATGCACTCGTGATGCAAACATTTTTACTGAGTTCAAGAAATTCCGAAATAAATTAAACAAAGACCTCAAGGCAGCAAAAACGGCTTACTATATAGAACGCTTCTCGAGAATATATAACGACCGCAAGAAAGTTTGGCATGAGATAAACGAATTACTAAACAAGCAGAAGTGCAGAGATAACGCAGAAATTCTTATATCTGATTCCAAGACCAGTGGAACTGATATAGTAAACACCATAAACCACTTTTTCATTGAAGCTGGTAAACCCACTTTTGATCAATCTTTATCAAACTCCTCCATGCGTGACCTCATTGAACCTTTATCTAATTCTATTGTGCTGTTGCCTGTGGTTCCACAAGAAGTAGCGCTTTATATTGGTAAAATAAAAAACAATGTTTCCGCCGGCCATGACGGCATCAAAGCCATACCGTTAAAGTATGTATCGGTATCAATTTGCGACGTTCTAGCTTATATTATAAATCTAACTTTCACCAGCGGTGTGTTTCCAGATGAACTAAAAATAGCCCGGGTGTGCCCAGTATATAAAGGAGGAAATAGAAATGTTGTTACGAATTATCGACCAATTTCCGTATTATCTGTATTTTCTAAGGTATTCGAAGGAGCCATTCACAGCAGAATGGAAAAGTTCTTCAGTGCTCATAATATAATTAACCCGTCCCAGTATGGTTTCTTAAAAAATAGATCGACCGAACAAGCCTTACTTGCTGTTAAAGAGAAAGTTATTGACAACATTGAGTCCCGAGCATATACACTTGGTTTGTTCTTGGACCTCCGAAAGGCTTTTGATTGCGTGCAGCATGAAATTCTTTTAGGCAAACTAACTAGATATGGAATACGAGGTACTTCCTTGAGCCTGCTTAGAAGTTACTTGAGCAACAGACCTCAATATGTCAAATGCAATAATTTTGTTTCAGATTTCTTGTGTGTTACTCAAGGTGTGCCGCAGGGATCTATTTTAGGCCCACTTTTATTTTTAGTTTACATAAATGATGTTTGTAACATACCTGATTCACCTGATTTGGTCATGTATGCTGATGATACGAATATATTTTTCACAGCCCGAACTCTGCCAGATTTAGAAACTACTGTAAATGACTACATGGTAAAATTGCACGCTTGGATGCAGGCAAATCAATTTAGCTTAAACTTGTCCAAGACTAGTTATATTATTTTCAGACCTATCAACGCCCCAATCCATTACTCACTTGATATAAGGTATGCTAACAAACAAATAAAGCAGGTAACCACTCAGAAGTTTCTCGGTGTCTGGTTCAATGAACACCTATCCTGGAATACACATATTTCTAAACTTGCCACAGATCTTAGCAGAACTGTTGGCTGTCTCTACAGGACCAGTGACCTTTTACCTGTTTCATTAAAAGTATCTATGTATTATGCTCTATTTTTTTCTAAGTTATCTTATTGTGCACTGGTGTGGGGCACCACAACAAATAGCAATTATCAGAAGCTTTTGATTCTGCAAAAAAAGGCACTCCGGGCTATTGAGGGTTATCATGGAAGACCGGAACACTTACCAACATCACCTCTATACCAAAAACATAATCTACTTCAAGCTAACCGAGTCTACACATACCGCTTGTTACAACATATCCATAGCAATAGGCTTTTCTCCGTCTCTCCTAATCGATTTCCTACTAAATACCCTCTCAGACAACACAGAAACCTCGTCCCAAAAACAAGGACAAATTACGGTAAACAGAAGCTTAATTACCAGATTCCAACTATTCTCAAAAACCCATCCCTATGTTCAATATTCCATCTCTCTAAACGCAGATTTAAAAGAGAAATAAAAAAGCAGTTGATACTCTCCGAAGTGGAATAATTGTTTAGTCTGGTTTTGTATTTGACAAATGCAAATTTTCATCATGTTATGTTACTGTACAACTTTTTTTTTCCTTTCCGTGTTTTGTGTGCCATATGCTGTTGTTTCTTTTTGAGTGTACAGTGTACACTGTTCCTTTTTTTTTAGGTTTTACTCCAGTATGATTAATTACCACGTTTGCTGTAATGTTCTGTTATCGTTTGTTTTCCGTGTTGCGCGCCGCTGGGAACTGTATGGGGAACTGTGACCCCGTCAGGCCTAACCGCCTTTTGTCGCAGTTCCTTCTTTCATTTTTTGAAAGAGAAATAAAGAATCTGAATCTGAATATAAAGCTTTAATGTTTTTATAAAACTTTCATAGAAACTGGAGCAAAGAATGAAGCATTCCTGGAAAACTAAAGATGAAATGGTATATTATTTGAAGTTTTATCACGATATCTTAGAACATGCCATGAAGGGAAGTCAAACCAAAATGAACCGTGTTCCTGGTGTGGTAGATGCGCAAAATGAATTGAATATCATATACTGTAATGGAGTAGTAGCCACCCAGATGTTGACGCGCACACTCACTCTCACCGATGCCTTCGTTCATATATGACAAAGGAAACTTGAATTCATCTGCAGCAGAAGGTAGCAAGGAGAGTCTGGAGGATCGGTGACTATATAGTAGGTTGAGATTGTAGGGACGCAAAATCAGAAATATAGCGAGTCGATCTACCAATGCGTTAGAAGATGAATGATTACATATAAAAAATTAGAGGGTCTCTTAGATGTCTCTTAAGAGGAGAATGGCGAAAGCCTACTCTTCCTATCCTATCATACACCATCACTCCTGTCGCGTGGTGTTTCTTTGGCACGCGTTCAAGTGCGTGATTGCAGATGGCTTGAACGCTAGACATAAACACATCTCGCGGAATCTGACAGATCTCGCGCACAACGTGATTTGGTTCTAAGAACCTAGGAAGGCTTTCGTCTTAAAAAAGGCTGAGTATTGTGGCAACTGTCGGCTGTCGGCTTCATATACGTATAGGCGGTACTAAATGTCCGTGCTGAATTTTGTGGACTCATGTGAGAGAATTGGCTGTTTTAAGTCACTAATGATGCTTCATAATTCATCAAACGAGTAACACAGCAAGGAAATGTCAGTAAATAGCAGATTATTGACGTATAGATCAGATTGTAATGCCCTTTGAAAGCATTCGTTAAATAGCATTGAAGATGCCATGCCTTCTTGCCTGGCATCCTTTCTTATTGCGATTTTATTAGCTTTTACACAGGGATAGGTGGCTCTGCAGCATCTAGTAATATCTGAGCATTTTTTGTATGTCTTTTCTATGCCCTGATTCAGCAATGTCTATGAGCGCTGAGAGTTTGTCTCAATAAAATACCTTCACGTATCACAGAGGCAAAGGTTTTGTTTCACTTGATGGTAATGCGAGCAATATGAGGGATTTCGCATTGAACTCTGGGTCACTTACTTTGCAACCCATGTTTGCAAGACTGAGCTCATGTAACCCGTTTACGGGTAAACTTAATTGTTTGGCTCAAATGTCGAATAAATTCATTGCATAAATACACAGGAACCGGATTGCATAACACTGAATTCAGCTCACTCGGTGCCTTCAGCTAGCCGCCTTCAAACACACATACACACACACACGCACACACACGCACGCGCACACACCCGCACGCACGCACGCACACTCCTCAGCCGTTTAGGCTCAGTTACATAAAACTCGAGCTCCGCCTCCCTTTGAGTTCCTAATTCATTGTCGTCCTGCCCGCGACGCTGTTTCTTCGGCCAAGTTTTCTGTCTTTCCATGTCCGCTCTACCGGCGTACCCTTTTGGCGGGTACTCAGTGCATTTTCCACGAAGTACTATGGCTGCGTCTATGGCTATATTCTATGCAATTGTCTATTGCGGCATTCATATTGCAGACATTATTGAAATATGACTTCATCACTATGCCATAAATGGAGGACATGGCATCATCTACCAATGGCTTCCAGGACACAGGGGCATAGCGGGCAATCTTCGCGCGGACGAAGTCGCACCATCAGCTCACCAAGACAGCAATTGTGTGTTGATCCCCTTTTCCAGGGCAGACGCAGCGGGCAGGCTTCGCGCACTTGCGCGGGAGCACACGCTCTCCTTGTGGAATTCTGGCCAGTTTGCGAACTGCCGCTTAAAATTCCTGGACCCCGACCTGAAGCTCCGCCTTCCACCTGGCCTAATTCGACGTAAAGAAACTTTGCTGTGCCGCCTGTGGGTTAGTGTAGCATTCACAAACTCTTATTCTTTTGTGACAGGTACTGCAAATAGCCCTGCATGTGCAAACTGCGGGTGCAACGATACTTTAGGCCGCATTCTTTCTGAGTGCTCCATATACAGTGAGGAAAGACAGTGTCTATGCCGTGTGCTGGAACGGAATATGAACACCCACTGACTGAACTTAAGATTCTAGGTTCCTGGTTACGGGGATCGTCTGCGGTGAAGGCCTCCCAGGCACTGCTCCGCTTTATGAAAAGCGCAGGCCTGATCGAAAGGCTATGATTTTAGTGTTATGTTACGTGGTATGAATGTGACGTGATGTGATGTGACATGTGTGTGATGTGACTGTACTGACCTCGTCCATCCCTCTTTTACCCACAGCTTTATATCGACTCACCCCTTTCCCCCAGTGCAGGGTAGCAACCGGTTTCTTTTACCGGTTAACCTCCCTGCCTTTCCTCCTTATCGAAGAAGGAAGGCAGGCACCAGGACGAAATACGTTTATTTCCGGGTTGTCCCCACGTCTATCAATATGCCAACATGGCTCTCAATCTCTACCGCGTGCAGCCTGCACACACCTCGTCTTCCTTCTCTTCGTTATTATTGCAGATTCCTATGCAAATCTGCAACACGCTCCGCGCCCTGAGGTAAGCAATAGCTAGAAGCTGGAACAGTGTCACACCTCATGGCCTCTGGTGACCACAATGGTGAAGTCGGTACTAACAACTCGCTCGTCAATTATGAGATAATCTACAAAAACCGGTTTCCAAATTTCGCAACAGGAGCACCAACAATGCAGAACAAGGAGGGGCTTGGCAGCACATATTAAAATTGTACACTGAAGCCAACACTCGAGTCCAATTTCTTCCGCACCTTCTGCTATACGCGCCGCAACAGACTGCGCTGATTCGCTCTGCTGAGTGACCACGAAACATCAATTCCTTGGTTCTTGTAAAATGCCCACTATGTACTGCGGCACCTGGGTAGTCTTCTCGCAGCCTGTGGCACCCCTTATGATGACTATCTGCGGCTGGTGGATGGCATCCAAGATGATGTCACAAGAGCTATAGACTCGAAGTTCATAGTGCTCGTCCAGCATCGGCTTCAGTGTCGTGTCGGGGTCCCCTTGGATGTTGTAGCTCTTTGAGATATCATCGGTATCATCGCTGATCTGCTTGAGCGTCGTCGTAGCCATGGGCCCTCGTCAATGCGGCACGATGTCTTGAGGTTCCGGTCCTGCTGGGCGACAACCAGAGCACCACCTCTCCAGGTACCGGCTTTGACACCACTTGCACTACTTCGAGGTCAAATGCTACTTTGGGGAGAACCGTTTACTCAGTTGCTTCGCGATTTCTGGAAGAGCGAAATTCTTGATTCCCAAAGCACTGACACCTTCATCTGGTTAAACTGGACCTTTGACTTGAGGCTCGCTTTGACAGGTACACTCGTGCTATCTTTTCCTTGGTGACTCCCCGTGTAGAGCTCTCTGTGCCAAGATGAAAACGCTGGCGCACCAGCAACAGGACTTGAAATACGCAGCTGCAGCTCAACGTTTTGACGGACACCCTTGGCGTCAGCACTGACACACTCACGCACACACTCTGGCACAACACAACGCTCTTACAAAACACTCTGGATTTCCATCGTGTTCTTTTTTCTCTGGCACAACACAGCACTGTGACAAAACACTCTGGATTTCCACCGTCTTCTTTTTCTGCGCACTGGCCTTGCTTTCTTTTTGTGCTTGTGCAACTGTGTCCGCCACTTTTTCAGGCTGTTCGATGGTTCGTTGTCTTTCTTCCTCTCCCTTGCGCACTGCATAAGTGCTTGCAGCAATGCCCGACCTCGTTCTTTCGTTTGTGCAATAACACATGGAGACAAGCTTTTCGTTTCCCACCTCGGCCTCTTTCGCGAGCTGTACAGAAGTGGGCGTGTCTGCTAGAGTCACTGTCTAGGCGTCTTCCGCACGTTATTTTCAGAGGTTTCACTTGTGAGTTTTTCAAAGTAGGCTCTCTGCTTTTGGCTTTCTTTCTCTTGCACAGTGTCATTGAATGTACTTCCGTCTTTCTCTATTGTTTGCTTCTGGATTCTTTTGGAATCTCGCTCCAATGTTATGTCATCAGGCAGAGGACCACGATGTTACGCTCTTTCAAAGGCTTCTTCCATTGGTAGTCCGAAAATAATTTCGCTTGTAAACTGCGCAGAATCGTCCGCCCACCGTTCAGAGCGTGTAGCTCGCTCGATGCTTTTTTACTGTCGGAGATCCCCGCCTCGTTTGGTTCCTGCTCGCAGTGGGCTTCTTCCGAATATGCGTCCCACAGTACGCCAGCCTTTGCTCAGTGAGTACTCAAAAAAACTCTTGGCCCAATTCAAATTACCACTCAGATCTATAAATTTCTGTGGTGCCTCTTCATAGTGGGCTTCCTCTGTTGATAGCTTTCAGGTTGACTCGAATAAACAGAAATCGGGCATCGGCGCGAAAACTGCGGCACTTGCGATGGGCCTCTCTTTAATCTCAATGGCAGAATCGGTGGTCGAAAGGTGGCTCCATGAAACTTTTTGCAAAGCTGCGTTCGTAGACAATGCAGCTGCTGCATGGAGCTCATCTGCTGCCTTCGTTAATGGACGGCTGTCAGCAGCGGGAGTAGGCATCTGAAGGCCCTCGATGTGGGGTCTGCGGAGCCTCAATGTCCATGTCGCAGTCTCCTGGAACTCCTTTACAGCTGTGACGTCCTCTGCACAAACGTCGACTTTGAAAGCATGCCTTTTCTCGTTCAGAACGCGCAGACCGTCGTTGCAGCTTTTCAGTCTGGCGTGAATAAGCTTTAAGGCAAGTATAGCCCATTCGGTCGATTTCAGTAGATTACGTGCCTCATGACAGAGCCGGGACTGAAAATCCCGTTTAATCACACGCTTCTACTTGATGCGGTTCATGGATCACGCTGCAGCCCTCTTCTCTTTCTCCGGTGGGGTTCGATGGGGGAGCTACTGGTATCTTCCTGCAGTGTCGTTGTAGTTCCCCTTGCAACCTCCAGGAAGGATCTATGGAGGAGCTGATATTACCCTCCCGTGTTTCGGCATCAACATTATTGAAAACGTAGGGCAGGCACCAGGACGCCTCTGAATACATTTATTCCCCGGCTGTCCTGACGTCTATCAATATGCCAACATGGCACTCACTCTACCGCGCGTACCCCTCACAAACCTCGTCTTCCTTCCCTTCGTCCTTATTGCAGATTCCTATGCGAATCTGCAACAGGTATGACCCATTATCGAGTAGCCTTGCGAAAAGCTCCATGTTCACTTGCTTGATTGAATTCGAAGATTGTCCTAATTTCATTACAGATTGCTAATGGGAAATTGCTAGGAATGCAAGTCAGTGAATAAGTCAGTAATTTTCAAAGTTCATTTTTTTTTAATTTGATTTCAGTATTGTTACAAGCTACTACTGCACTTGCGGTCATGGTGCATGACCTTTTCAGGCTGGCCAGTTTTTGTAGTAAAATTTGCCTACTCTCTTTGAAGAGATCTGCGGGCATTTTCCTTGGTATTCCCCCTTTTTTTTTCATTACATTTGAGGATTTTTTCACTACTTCTTATGTTATTCTGTGTTTTGTTTCTTCTGTAGGTTTTGGTAGTTTTAGAATCATCAGTTCAGGAAATGTCAGCAGTATTCAGTAATCTGAGCTGGGGAGAGCAATGAATGTTCAGTTGCGGTGTAAACTCTGCTCAGGACGTGCAGCCTACCTTATGTCACCAATTGCACTCACCTATTTTTCACAATCCAGTATTTCTCCCCTTTCTCTTCACCGTATCCTACAACAAGCATTGCATGGTCCAGGAATTCTTCGGCGGAGGGGCATTTTTCAACATGATAAACTCCTACATACGAAAAGTCAATATACGAATATTAATAGTGAACACAGTAAATAACACAAATCTGCTTGTACGCATCCTTCATGCATAATTCATCACAACTTTCACGAAACAGGCTTCTCCCTAATCCCCCTTCTATTCACGATCCTTCAAGGTCCTTCTTGAGAACCCGCAATATTCATGCATAAAACTTTGCTCTCACTACAGGTGTTTAGTCAGGAAAACAGCACCAGTAAGATGTCGTGAAAGATCAACGAATATACTCCCGGCGACTTTTTTAACAGCTTGACGATTGGCCATTTAAGCTATGCTTCTAGCCCATTGTTTTATGTCATCGAAGGGAAAGCTTCGTCTTCTACTGCAGCCTGAGAGATGGGCTCAGTCCTCAACGAAGGCCGTGTGATTGTAGTCAATACTACACCTCCGCTCCTTATGCTACGCTTGCACTTGTAGGCGTGCCGATTATCTTCGAATACATTCCTTACCACTAGGACTCCTTCCAAAAGCCATCTAGCCTACTATGTACGCAGTGCCTAACCAATAAAGTCGAGAGCGAAAATGGTAAACGTGGCTAAACATATTGCAAACAGGTACAAATATTTAGTTTGTGGGGCCCCACAGCCCCTTTTAGTGTTTCAAACCGCGCGCACTTTTTTCTGTTTGTGTTGGTGTCGGCCCAGGCAGCGCGAGTACGCATGAGCGAGCTGCGTCGGAAGCATCGCTCGGAGCTTTTCTCGCCGGGCGGCCGGCTAGCGAAGGGCGGCGAGGCAGGGTCCCAGGCCGGCGGGATGTACACGGACGACGGAAGGGGGGTCCTGCCAGACGAAGACGGAAGCGGTGCCTACAAGAATGTCTTAGGAGTATTAGCGTGAGTGCTGCCACGCGAGAAGCAATGCTTTTGTACCGTCGTCAACGCTTTGGCCCTATTACTCGCCCTATCCGCGCCGCAGTGTGTTTTGTGTTGCCGCAGTGAAGCCCTGACCCATGTTCCGCTTTATTCTGCCCCCGCCGGGGTGGTGCAGTGGTTACGGCGCTCGACTACTGTTCCCAAGGACGCGGGATCGAATCCCGGCCTCGGCGGCAGCTTTTCGATGGAGGCGAAAAGCAAGGCGCCCGTGTGCTGTGCGTTGTCAGTGCACGTTAAAGAACCCCAGGTGGTCGAAATTTCCGGAGTCCTCCACTACGGCGTCTCTCATAGCCTGAGTTGCTTTGGGACGTTAAACCCCACAAACCAAACCAAACCAAACCGCTTTATTCTGCATAGTTCATTGTCGCGCACTTCGACGGCATGTTTTCAGTGCAGTGTTAACCAATGCTCTTTCTTTTTTATTTTACACTTTGCTGTTGATCCGGAATAAACCGGTGTTTTAAGAAAGACTTAGTTTTTCACTCGTCGGGCGAGACCATCGCTCACGAACCCGTATTCTAGAAGGCGGAGCCTTCAAGGTAAACGGTGCTGTAAGTTAAAACAGTTTAAGCTCCACAAATGACTTAGCGCCTGTGGTGCAAAGAGCTCTTTAGCATAGCCATTTTATGCAAAAAAAAATCTTGGCGTGATGCTTGGGCTCCGCCCATATTTTTATAACGTGATAGCATTATTGGCTACAGGCTTTCTTGCCCTAAACTCAATAGCATATGTGCAATTAGCTACAGCTTAAACACCACTCTTTAGGTTTTCTATCTCCATTGTCCCACACGTATTCATTAACCTACTGTTGTAAGCTACATTATAGCAAAGACTACCCAGGCCTTTGAACAAGCCGTATGAGCGTACCTACGCGGCCTAGGGGCAACGTCTCTATCGGGAATTGAAGGAGCCTGGAGAGCAGTATTTTGATCTCAATCTCTCAATTGAAAGGCAAACTCCTAGTTAGAAGCTCCCGCCCACTATGCCTGGTCATGTGGCCTCACGACGTCAACGCACCTGATGATCGGTACGTGCATGCTAAAACACCTGCCAACTCGTAACTTTCAGAGGCACAACGTGATTTTTCCCTCACAATGCCGAAGCCGAATTCACATCGCCGACCTGAACGCCCGGATAAGCAATCTTAAGCTATAAATGGAGCAGGTCATGGGAGGGCTGGACACCATCGAAAAGCACCCCACAGCAGACAAACGACTCATGCACATGCGCGAGGCGCATGCGTCCCCATTTGGAAGTCTGCAAACACAATAAGAACCTCAGACTCCACATTTTCAAAATGTAAAGAGGAATGAGCTCAAAATGAGCTAAAAAGGCAACAGTTGGGAATGTGACAAATTAGATGGGCAACTGGAAAGCGAGAAATCATGCGCTCTGCTGCGGCACCTCCTAGACCCTACTAAGACCAAGTCGGTGCTCTGACATTCCTTAACCAGATATTACATCAGTATGATGAGACATATGCTATGGTGAGGCTGACAAAAGTAAAGAAAAATAAAGTGCGCCTCTGCCCGTGCCACTTAGCATAACGGGCTAGTACGATGGGACAGACGAAAAGCACTGGAGGGCTTCAAGGTTAAATACCTGAAAGGGGCACGACATGGGGAATCCATCTCCTCGATATATTTTAGCAGTTGACGTATTGTCAACTCCTCGGTTAACCTGTCATCTTAGAGCACATGCATGAGACTGCGCGCAGGATCCGCCTACGACAGAAATTGTCACATCTCGCTATAGCTTGAGCAATGGGAAGCTGTTCTCGCCAGGGAGACTTGGACATCCACTCCTGGCCCTCGGAAAAAGCGCAAGATGTCATCGACAGTCTTCAACTGCCGGTCACCTAAAATCTCTCTCTCTCTCTCTCACTCTCTCTGCAGAACGTGACCTTTAACGATATCGGGTAAAATATCAAGGAAATCTCAAATTTTTACCAATTCTTATATAGATATCTAAACATACTGTCAGCCCCGATCCCCGTAATCGAAAAAGTAGTAATGAGCCCGAAGGACCGCTGATGCTATAAATGCCCTTCAGTGCCGTCCACAATTCTTTCAATAGACTTCGCTAATTTTTTGTGCTGAATGTGACTGTCTAGAATTAGTAAATATATTGGAAAAATATTTGCTTTGCAGTTCTGCAGACATGCTCGTCACTGCTGTAATCATTGGATATAAATTATGCCGAACAGAAATGTTATGAGTTTGTTTCGTTCAAAACAATAAGCAATGATAAACATTTTACGGTCATGTAACGCTAATGCTCATGCTTTAAAACTGGCATGAGAGCAAATTTTAGTTCGCAGAGAAGTTTTTCTTTGAGGGCCGAACTAAGTAGTGTATTATAAACTGTTCGGCAGCGTCTAATCACTTCGAT
The DNA here is from genome assembly GCA_023969395.1 of Amblyomma maculatum. Classification (NCBI taxonomy): domain Eukaryota; kingdom Metazoa; phylum Arthropoda; class Arachnida; order Ixodida; family Ixodidae; genus Amblyomma; species Amblyomma maculatum. Next base: position 73,453 of record JAJIZL010032088.1, read on the forward strand.
TTAGTCTTCACGATTTTCAAGTGATCTATTACGGAGACAAAAAATTCGAAGGCACGGGCTTCACTAGTTTGTATACATATTGTTAACATTTACTGGTGTAATATCATTCAAGTTCATAATCGCAGCATCAATTCTAATTCAACTACTATATCAAACCTCCAAGTGGTTCTTTCATTTGTAACTGTATTTAAACTATTGAAAGTTGTTCTGCTGGGAATTTGCCTGAAATTTCATTATTATCGTGGCTTATATTTTCAACTTCACTTGAGAATCTGAACGTCTCTTCATGATTTCGGATAAACTGTGCTTTTCGTATCTTTATCAACATGAAAATAAGCTCTCTGTTACATGTGAGGTACATACATTAGAATAGACTATACTACAACGACCACACTTGTATTTGATAGCTGACGTAATGCTCTTAGCGGATGTGACATAAGCCTCGTTCTCGAGACGAGCATTGCAGTGTTTTGTTTTCATGCAAAGCGTAGAATGGGAGTGTGCAAATCATACCCCCTGTGTTCTCAGTCAAAGATGAGTATTAGCGCCAGGTTCAGTAAAAAGGCCCCACGTTTACTGCCAACCATTCAGAGCACTTTATCTTGGCAAATCATTTCCTTATTTGCACGGCAGTTAGCTTAACGTGGCTACCACGTGTCTTGCCACCACCTTCTTTGATGTAGCCGGGAAGCTGGTATCACTATTAGAGTAATCGTTTTTGTCACAGGCGTGGAACCTGAAATTACTGGCCAACGCGACTCCTGGCATGCGACAAGGCCACAAGAGTATGTGAAGGCTGCCATTACTTGGATTATATTTTGTTAAGTTTCAAACATAAATTACCACTACGTGGAATACTGTCGTATGTATATCAATCAACCATATACAAAGTGTGGAATCAGATCATAAAGCAATAATGTCAAGAAAATAAAAATTAGTTACAGCTGTTTTTTTCTGGTTTTCACACTCTCCTTTTTTATTAATTGCCACTTTTTTTTTCTTGGCTTGTGCATGCCGCAATGCATCAGGGGAAAAACGCTTACGTTTTCTATACTGCAGTGATTACAAATGAAAAACAAAAGTTCGTATTTGCAGCCCACACGGCCCTCAACGTATTGACGTAATTTGTTTACTTACCGCCTTTGTATTCGTAGAATTTTGTGTCGTTGGTGTTTGCGGAAACAGCCACAGTTCCAATTTTGGCGACTATTTTTTTCATGGCAATTTCATCTCCCGGGACCAATGCCTTATATTTTTTCAGTGTGGCACCGACGGTGTCACGTTTGAACTTGCAGGTCCCATTCTGGATGCGAGAAAAATGCAATGATCCTTGGAAGCACTTCTCTGAAGACATCCCTATCGAAACATCCCTCGTGTCAAGCCGCTTAACACCAGAATATACGAGGCAGATATTAATGTCACGTTAGTGTGGGCTGTCCTATATGAAGTTCATACCGGTCCGGAATAGCACAACATACCATTCTGGCTCGGACCTTAAACCGGACTTACCTTTCAAGTAGGGAGCTCAAACCGGACATACCATGTCATATTCCGACGCATAACCGCACAGACCAGTCCAGTTCAGGTTTCAAACAGGACAGACCAGCCAGGTCGCTGCGTGCGTTGCGCATGTGCAGTAACTAAAGATGACGTCCCTACTCGACTACTTATAAAAAGAGGATGAAAGGCGTTCGTTCTTCAGGTGAGTGATGGAGGATAATAAATTTACTACGCTTAACCGTTCTTGCAAACTTTCGCGACGCACTAGGTTTAACCTGAGCTTAAACACCGAACATTTTCGCTAACAACGCAGACGCCGAATTTTCTGTGGAATGGTGCCTTCAACGCTCTCGCGTTGACAACAATAAGTAAGGTGTCACTACAACGGTGCTGCACACTGCAACAAAAAAGTGCTGAAAAAAAAATCCCTCAGAATTTTCTACCGAAAGGCACATTTTTCTCAAAAATGAGCTAATATTAGTCATCTTAGAGTCTGGGTCTCACAAGCATATATATCCATATTATTTCTCGAGGGCATACCTGAATATCACATTCATTTATTAATTAATTAATTTATTTATTTATTTGAGGATACTGCACTCCCAGTGAAAGGCGCTATCAGGAGTGGCAACAGTAAACAAAGTACAAAGCAAGATACACCAAAACAGCTTCAGGAAACGGCATTTTCTAAGACGTCAGTGTCAACGAACGATGACAATAGACGCTAATCTCACTCGGTTATGGTGCGTGGTAAAAAAAAAAGAAAATTTGAAGATGTTTATTCTGGGAAAGCAAGGTGTTAATGATTCAGTCTATTTCTTGTTGCCCTGGACGCTATTGGCTTAAGGTAAAATCTTGAGTCATTGACAATTGATTATTTCCTTTAATAGAAAATAAAAGAGAAGAAGCAATGCCGGTACCATTTACTATAGGACTCCAGCTGCCACGATAAAAAAACAATGCTTACGAAGACGAAACCAGCGAAGACAGACCCAGGACAAGACTGAGGAGTTACACGCAAAGCACCGCTCTCTTCTTTGTCCTACGTATCTGTTCGCTGGTTCTATTTTTGTAGGCATTTGTCCAACAGTTCATAGCCTTAAACAAAGCAGCACATAGTGGGTGGTCCGCTGCGGCTTTTCGTTGCGAACACTTGCTTCTAGAAGAAAGCATGCAATGAAATTCAAAAGGAAATTAATAATTTTTGTGAATGTCCTGCCTGCTCAATAAAATCATCACTATCTCTTGATGACATAACTCTGATTTTGATTTCAAAACTGAGCGTTCATAAGTACTGGATGGTATTCAATTCTACATCTCTTGGAGTTTTGTTGCACCATCTATACTCAGAGTGCCAAAAATAAAACTTCCTTCGAATGCGAATGCCGGGGCAGCCTTTTGACAGGAATTTGAGAACTTCGTTTTCTTCGCTGCTCGTACCTGCATTGATTTCGGGTCTTTCCCGCTGAAGAATGTTTTATGAGTCAGTAATATCATCCAGGCTTTACCATACAATGCCATACAAGTATAACAAAAATATACAATGTTTCATATTATTAATGACTTTCTATGATAACGTAATACATTTGTATGTTATTTAATAATATTGTAGAATAAATCTTGTGATACATCACTGCATATTACAACAGTTTTTACCAGAGCTTTGTGCTTATTAAAGAAAGGCCTCCATCTTCATTTCGCACCCTCGGTAAAACCACTGATTCTTGGGATTAAACTTTCGATCAGGCATTTTGACTTTTTTCCAGATACTGTTGAAAGTCAACGCAAAAATATTGGCATTCTCTAAACAATTGTTAATGTACTTACCTCGCTCGAGTACGGGTAACTATGTTCAGTGTCGATGCCATTATTTTTTATAATATAGTCAAGGGAATAGGCGACATTCGCACCAGCCCACATAAAGTTTTTCTCTGAGCAGTCAACGATATTTTGCTCGCTTAAGGAAACCAGTTTAAAAGGTCAGCCCATACATATTGGTCTTCTCTAAACAATTGTTAATGTACTTACCTCACTCGTGTACGGGTAACTAGCTTCAGTGTCAATGCCATTATGTTTTATAATATAGTCAAGGGAATAGGCGACATTGCCACCAGCGCACATAAAGTTTTTCTCTGAGCAGTCGACGATATTTTGCTCGCTTAAGGAAACCAGTTTACCAGTCTTCCTAAAATGAAAACATTCCATGGCTCCTGTCTACACAGAAAAAAAAGAAGAATGTTTATACACATTCTCATTGAATTTGGCACGCAATAAACGATTTCTGCAATGCTCGAAAGAAAAGAAAGCTCGCGTACAACCACAGCGGTAAAAAGTTTGCGCTCTGGCAAGATTGCGCATGGCAAATGAGAATACGTCTTCCTTCTACGTGTTGTTTCTTGAGCTTATTCTCTTTGCAAGACAGAACTACAAAGAAATATTCCAGGACTGCCCTTTAGTCTCCCAATGTGCAGTAATTCGAAACAATAACAATCACTGTCACGCCACCTTGTGAATTCACCTGCACTAGGCTAACTAACCTCGGCCGCACTCGGGCAGATGGAGTACGTGTATGGTGTAGAAACCCAGTACCGGCACTGTTTTTTTTTTTCTACATTAACAGTTCATGCGAACAGGCTCTGTCCATCATTCCTGGCCACGTCACTCATTAGCCAAGAAATCATTTCCCATGAAAAAAATGCTATTGACCTAAGCAGAGCACCGATCTTCCTTACATCCGCCTGATCTGGAATTTCTTTAAGAATTAACCCACCTCACCAATGCACACACGCGAGCGGAGAGAGATTGGTCGTACTTTCGACGCTACGTGCGTGTGCGGGTCTGGCTTTGGACGCAATGTCTAATATACGCAGCGTGCCCTTTATATAAAACACGCTTTCCACCAGTTCTCAGCCCTGCTGAAGTTGCACCTAAAAGAAGCGAACCCCCATGATTCAAGAAGTTAACACTGCCCGCGCAGCCACAAACCTGCGAAAGAACGCGCGCTACTCTTCGGGATCACTTAGTCGTGTTTCCCTCGTGGTCGTACTATTGCATTTTCCAGGGAAAGCAATGTTTGCAGTGCGAGCGCAATTATATATCTCATCATGAGAAACATTGGTGGCGCTCATAACGTATCTAGCGATCACAACTAATTATGGTTTCCTTATCACAGGGCAGTATGGCTCCCAGAGCCAACCTTCAATCCACGATACAACCCTAGACGGGTTCAGACAAATCCGCGACCGATGACATCGCCCCTTCAGACACTCCTTATACTTGTCCGTTTATATACGCTCTAATTTCTTTCTAAGATGCTCAGGTTTGGTGACATATTTGAACACCGATAATCCTTAGCCGCTCCATAAAAAGCTATGTGGTTCTTATTGCGCCTGCAAACGCGACTTGGGTGCTTTGGAAAGTGTGACGTAATTTTAGTCGACATCACCAACTGCATGACGAATGTCCTAATGCAGATCGCTCGCCAAGTCTCGAAACACATGGCTCACCGGAATCATGAGACAATTGTGCGTTAATAGCAAGATTCTCTGGTCACCCTTATCACTTTCTCTAAGGCGGGCATGGTGGGATTCTGTGCCTGCCGCCATATATCTTTATTTGTATGTTATTCGAGGAGCTTCCTCCGTAATGTGGTCTGAACGAATTCGTAAATATTGTTACGGGGCGGCAAGCCGATGAACACAAAGAACAGAGAATAAAGAGATGATGTCTGATGACTGTGAGATGAATTTAATGAATCGCAGCAGGCCTAGTGTGAGCGCTCCTGCCCACGCCACTGCCGCTTATTCCTCGTCCGTAACAATATTTCAGCATCCATAACTATATATTTCACAACGACATATCATTTCTTGTATGTGGCGCTAATTTTTCAGGGATTCTAGGCCGTTTTGGGAGGCAGTCAATATTGTACGTATGCATCCCTGTCTCTAGACAGCCCCTATGCAATATTCGACAGAAACAAGATAAAGAGTAGAATAGAAAGGAGGGTAACTAGGCGACACCCAGTACGCTACCCTACACGTGGGGAAGGGAACAAACAGAAAAAAAGGAAAGAAAGAGCCCCAAGGGTAAGGAGTCTGTCACACGAAAAATACTGTCCAGCTTCATTTTAATTGTTCTTATAATAAAACGCCATAAGAAGAGATGGCTGTTATCGACGAGGAGCGAGGAACAACTTCCTGATATTTTTTTTTTAAATTGCACAGTTCAAGTACTTCAATTCGGACTCATTTACAAATGGTTCTTATTGGTACACCCAACATATTCTAGAGAAGAAAAAAAAAACGAGCTCTGTCGTCGAAAAAACATAGGAGAGTGTAATATCTACGATTCGAAAAAGAAAGACATTGAATAAGTAATATCTGCAATCTTGCGCGAAAAGCAGCTATAGGGTTAGTTTCAAGAAATAGACTTCAGCTCACCGTGGCGAATGCGTAGCAAGTATTACATATATACTCTTCTTTAACAGGTGTTACGCAGCCTTTCTTGCGCCAATCCATCTCTTTGGGTACCACGGCATTTTTAAGGTCATTGGGTAGCTCAAAATATGATCCCTTGTAATTTTCTCGCTTTGGTAAATAACAGCGGGTAAACGCTTTTATCTCCTCGTGGGTCTGAAAAAGAAAAGAAAAGCAAGATGAAATGATAAGAAACGCTTTTATGTTTGTTTCTGGCAGACACGTTGTGGTCCTTTTCTGGCGAGTCTCTCTTGGTCTGAGAGGTAGGAAAAGACTACAAGGCACACTGAGTTAGCACTCGTGTTCTCGTAAGCATTCATTGTTGCAGGGGCCCCCTCAGACAGTGGGCACACTTTTTTCGCGGCTTGTTTTATCAGCTGTGTTAAGAGCGGACTAGCAAAGGGAGGTTCCTCTATTATTGCTCTGGTCCGAGTAAGCTCGGTACTCGTAGAACTAGAGGGTGGGTATGGGGAATGTGGCGAATGTATGGCTGACGGCTATACAAACAGACAGTAAGAAAGGTTGGCCCAGTGATTTTGGCCGTTGAGACATGAAGATGTGCATGGCTGATGACGGCATATATATACCCTATAGCGGTGTTATTATAAAGTACTTTAAATTTATTTTGCACACGAAACGATTGATGAGATAAACATGTTTGGGGCACGGCTATCGCATAGTCAATTTATGTTGTCGAAGTGTGTTGTAGTGTATGTAAACTTGCTTTCGATATTCAAGGACCTCCGGCCAGGACACTGGGTGCAGCTATAGAGAATGACTGATGGCTGGCTTAAACGTTCGTGGGCAATCTTATCTGTGAGATCGTTACCTACGATATCGGCATGACCAGGAGCCCACCTAGTGAAACAAAACTGGAGCCATAAGGAAGGTTTCCTGCTTGAATGACTGCGATAGGCGCCTACGAATCTGAGTATGCGATGTATCAGCAAGGCGATGTATCAGATCATTGTTCGCTCCCTTTCCTGCAGTAATCAGAAACGAATGGCATCAATGAACAAGGAGCGCGTGACAAGTTCGAGAGCGAATTAGCCTGTTTGTTCCCCAGTCTCCATGCATTCAGTCCAGCATTGTGAAGCGCGTAGAAGCAGACGGTAAGCACGACATCAAACATTGAGGGAACACTGCGAACCTTTCCGCCCAAACATTCATTACCGCACTGGGATAGGAAACTGGCGTTTAGGGCGTTAGAATCAATGCGGATTGTATTGCTGGCGCCATTGCTGCAAATGTATACCTGCTACGCAGTGGCTCGATCTTGTTATGGCTTGTTTACTTATCGCTGCAAGAAATCAGTGTCGGAGTATATAAGATAAGAGAGAAGGCTTATATGGTGAGCGCAGAATTTACTCCAAGCAGTGGTGTGTTGAATGGCGATACGATATTAATCCCGAGGAGACCAGCACTGGTACTATGGGGGGTCATGGTTATAACACTTGCTGCATGGTGTTGCGTGTCGAGGGTCCTGTATTGGCTATGGCTCGGGCCCTCTTGGAGACTGACCCGCAGTAGCGAAGAAGATACATGGGCTCAAGAACAGAGTATTAAGAGAACTATATTCTCATTACTAACTCAAAGAGTAGCATACAAGTAGACGTCACATGGAAACGACAGAGACCACAAAGGGGAAAGAGAAGAACAATGCCGTTGTGCGCTCTTATATAGAGTTCAGTACGCCCTTTTCCACGAACTCTACAACGGTGAATAGTATGGTCGGGCTTAACTGCAGGCATGTGCCGATGGCTGGTGAATGCGTGATTTTATTGCTCGTTCTGTGTTTCATTGTAATGGGCGGCAAAACTGCTTTATGGGGAGATGTAGCCGGCACAACCTAAATGAGACCAATTGAAGTATTATAGCAATCGCCATTTACGTTTGTCCCAATAAAAATAGCAATGCACCAGACACTGCAAAAGGTTTAATTCCTGCATATAGAGCTGACAGGGAGAACGGCTGCAATTTATATTCGGCAAAAGCTGTCTCTCTACGCAAATGGAGTGGAAAGCTTTCGATCATGAGTTCAGATTGGCTTAAAGTTTTACCAACCTTACTACCCCCCGCGATGGAGCAGTGGTGCGGACGGTCTACTGCTGAACCCAAGTACGCGAGATTGAATCCCAGCCGTGGCGGCTGCATTTCTGAGGAGGGGACCCTCCCCTCCTCTTTCTGCATGGCGGCGACGGTGTTCTATGCAGTCACGTTATCTTGACTCTCTAGCGGCGTCAGCGGCATTCAGCGGTATCAGTCGGTCGCTGCTAGCGTTGGGGGGATGAAAGGGGGGCGGAGTTGGTTACGAGGCCGACGACGACGCCGACGCGAAATCCAGGAACGGACGCCAAAGAACTGCGCTCTAAAAAACTACACGTGGTCAGCCTATCTGGCGCTATGTGAAGAGCCAAGATGATCTTATTCTATTGCATGAAAGTAAAACCTAGGGGAACTGTCGACGTTTGGGTAGGTGTGTAATAAGAGAGTACTTACTCAATAACAACTCTCCTGCGCAACAGTGGGACTATAAATCAAACGATCAAGCTTTCAGCTATAGAGAAATACGTATTATATCATATTACGAAGAAATCGTCCACGTGTTATTAAAGCATTATTTAATTCTGTTTATTTCTCTTCATCAACTGACTTACTTTGACCGCAGCGTATCCGAAGCTCTGGCAAAAGGGGACGTCTTCATATCATAAGCTGCGATTGGAGCTTTTGCCGGGATGTTTAGATTCGTTTACTTCAATAATTTAGGGTTAAGGAAATAAATCGATGGACGCGCTGAGCCGCTACGCTTAACGTGCAATTTCTTTTCTTTTTTTTTCATTTTCGTAACCTGTTTCAGAAATATTTTACTCCTGCTGATTCGTCTCTTATTTTCTTGGTTCAAATCTCAAACTCTGCTCTAACTTCCCGCTATTACCTCTTGTCCCAATTTGCAGCCAACATTTCCCAGCTTGCTGAGAGATTCTACAATGCATACCCCCTTCAATTTCCACCCCACCTCTCAAATACGCTGCTACTTTCTAATTATTTCCCCTCTCTATATCTCCATGGATATTTTTCTGTTCTCTTTGGGTCATCTTCAGTTCTGTTCTTGTACGTGCAACTATACGAATTGATGCCTTTTTCTCTCCGGGCAACTTTCGCTTGTTGCCTGTATGCAGAAACATAAATGTTAGAATTTTAAGATGCTAGTCTGCTGTTCAACGCCTTTGTTTTATTTATTATCGTGAATAAATGTGTTCAGTTTCTGAGAAGAAGGCTTGGAGTAGCGTAGGGTAGCGCGCTCGGCTGAAGCATGGAATCATTGCGGTTGGAATCCTCGGATAAACACGGTGATCTTTCTCTTTTCCATGTTTTCTTTTTTTTTTTTCAACGCAGCGAACTTGTTTTATAGCTTTAAAAATTTGCTCTGGGCCATAGTTTTTTCAAAACCCACCAGCCACATGAATGGTCGCCCTGGTTTTTGCAAAACGGAAATCGGAATGAAAGTTTCACCCAGACTTAGTCGGTCCAGCTTGTACAATAAAGCGGGATAGACCGGTGTTCCGAATTGGTATAAATTTCGCACCAAATTTTTCAGCATGGCCGACACTGTAACTGCCATAAAAAAGTAAATATGTACATTGGTACATCTTGGCACGCTGCCTAGGTATGTACTGTCTTTGCCAAAAGTAGCCAGCCAACATGTATTCCCGGAGGATAAAAGCTTGTTAAGAATTGAGGACAGGAGCTCGCCTTTACCTTGCACAGATTTACAGCTTCAGAAGTCTTACGAATTCTCTACTACCCGACTGAGAAACGGAGTACGCAGCCTGGTTACTTCTGGCAAAGACGGTACTAATATACCCAATGCACTGCGGGCCGATGAAGGAGCGAACTTTCGTACAGAGCTAAATATAAGCCAACCATCTGTATACCACGCGGCAACCTTGTGCGCCGAGGCAGGTGGAAATTATCCAGCCTCACGTGCTCTTCGTGTCTTTGAAGCATATTTGCGTTACTGGCGAAGGCAACTCGGAGCCAGCTGCAACTGCGGGCCGAATTCAAAGCCTGCAGGCCCTTGATTGCACTCAAAAGGCGTAAATTTTTGCTTCAAATGAATGCAAGCATATGCAAGAAAAGCCACAGAAAATGGGCTATGCTTCTTTTCATCCTGACATAAAAGCGTTTACAACACTTGTTGGCTGTTTCCAGTGAGAACAATCATTTTTATCCAATCATTCCGATGGCCGTTATAATCAAGGCCACGCTAGAATTTAGTAGACACTGTATCATCTTAAACACCACGTTCTACTATATGCTTGTCTAGATAATTGCCTTTGTTGTGTAATTCTTAGGATTATTTACTTAGGAATAAAAATGCCATCAGTGGACCGGAGACTGTCCAGGTACCCTGCAAGGAACCTTATATCTAACGCTTTATCAGTGAACAAAGAAGTTTACATCGAATGTTTCCAGATTCGAGCCTCTGAACATACTCTGCAAGCAAGCTGCGAATATCACTGGAAAGCTCTTGACTCCTCTACTAACGTGATTCCCTATTAAACTTTTATTACTTCATTTCTGAAGAATGTCGCAGCTTTCCTGCCGCAATAGATACCCAACCCAACTTTAGCACTATTTAAACACGGTCTATTCAGTCAAGCCGATATATATTTGCCTGTTTGGCCATTCGCCTTTTTCTGTCCTCTAGTTCAACAGTGTGAAAAAGATCCACTGACGACTAGCCCTTAAGTAAATTTGCCCAATCTTTTGCAAAGTGGCTTGTTGGGCGAGTGCGTTGAACATTATTTTAAAACAGCGCTAGAACACGGACATATAGTAAGTGCAATGCGTTTTTGTCTGTTTCTATCTGTCCGTGTTCTAGCGCTGCTTTAAAATATTGATATTTTGGCTGATTGGAGGCTAAGTTTGTCCTGATTATTAAACGCTTTACTACATAATATACTTTGTAGTAAGGAATGGCAGGCTCAGCAGCCAGTACTTTTTATGTCTTTGACGTCCTGATTCTTAGGCATAATCGAAATAACAGCTTTCCTTCGCTTGAGGTAATGAGGAAGTGCGTATACAGGTTGGCCATTTCTATCAAAATCTGCCGACAATCGTTCCGCTCTTGTTGCGCTACTCAGGGTAAGAACGACATGGGACGCAAAAAAAAAATGAAAACAAAACATAGAGAAGAGGTGCATAACTTGTCTATACTCTACGTAGCCCACTATGGTTTGGAAGATGTCAAACCAACTAGTTCAAGCTGTAGCTTTACGCCCCACTATCCTTCATCAAATCTGCTCTTTGGTCGTACTTAAAAGGTATTTTCTCTTTTTGTACTGCTCCTAAGGTTATTTTTGTTTTCCTCTTTTTTTACCATACCAATTCCGAATGGATTTGTAATAGCGATCGTCTCATTACCATCCAAAATATATCGGCCACACTACATATCTGTGTAAAATACCTCTGTTAATTTAGCTATCGTACCCATGTAGGTAACGAGATTATCTGCGCTTTCTTTAACACTTGCACACCATTTTTGTCTTACCCCTTTTTCTCTTATATGTACCTATATTTGCATATCTATGTTAAATAGATGGAATTGAACGGCGGCGCAACACGGAAACGGACACAGACAAGAAGGGGACACCACATGCGCACACTACCAACTATTTATTAAACGGCGCGCCGCCGTTCAATTCCATCATGCACCAACTCGCCCCCCAGGCAGTTATTCTATGTTAAATATATCCTTGATTTAGGCACAAACGAGTCGAATAAGCGCGAACTTTTGAGCTCCATGCTGAATGTTTCTTAGTTTTCTTTTTCTCTGCAAGATGTATCTTGCTCGACATTAAATATCTTACAAGGCAGGTTACACGTGAGCTCACCATGTCCGAGACATGATTGATGCCCATGGTGAAGGATGTTTTACCCTTTTTATAATTTGCATTGTGTTCTTCGATAGCTTTTTTCCTCTCTTTATATATCTTCAACCTCTTCCCGTCTTCTTCAGATGAGTAATGTTTACCTGCAATCAATTCATATTGAATGTAATTTGTCTGGAGAACTGCGGTTTTCATGTTTTAGTTAGCTCGAAACTTTGTAATGTCTGAATGAGACGTAACGCTCCTGTCTAGACGAACAACCTCAAAGCGCGGCGTCAATCACATATCTTGGCCTTCCATTTATAGGATATATATAAACAAACGTAGATATTACAGAATAAACATTTTTCTGGCTTTATATTGGTATTATATCTCCTTTCTCTATATTTTGCACTACGAATGCCTTTAGTTATCATTATCAATGCGATGCCACTTGCGCCAGCGTTTTTATTTCATGAATGTTCCTAGTAGCCTGTGCTTTCAGAAGAAAATGTTCGGTGCTGCCAAATCTTGCTGTTGTGCAGTATTAATAATACGAAGTTAGCTGAATAAAGCGTGAAGCTTTTTCGCCTTCGAAATGGCTGGAGACAAAATAACGTTTGAAACGGTTCTTATTATTGAGCCACGTTTTTTGTGTTTTCTAATCAACTATCTTTCAGCCATGAGATGACTACCTAATTCTATAACATTGATCCGCACCACACAAATGTTCCCCTAGCCTTTTTTGATATCAGTGGCTGTTCACTCCCTTCGTTCGTTGATATCTTATTTGTGGCGAAATATCGTCAATGCAGATTTGCCTCATTTAGCCTCCGTTGAAAAAAACACACCAAAATAAGTTTCGAATGAAGACCCCGCTTGTTATCAAAGCTGTCCTCGTTCCTTTCGAAGTTACCGCGTTTACGGTAGGCGCGGTCAGCGCTGCTGCCTGTGGCACTTCGAATCTAGTAACAACCACAAAGGCGGGTCAAGCAAAACATGAGTACAAACTATGAGTAGATTGTTTTATTCCTCATTCAGGCACTGAAGGCAAGGTGAAAAAAATATAGAGGCACCTTTCATCAGAGAGAGGATGTAAGGTAGCATTTCAATTGAATGTTGCTTTCACGACAGTGCCTTCCCTCTCAGATGCAATCACTAATAATGTGGAATGATCGATTCAGTTCACAGTCAAATTACTGCTTGTGTCCTTCGTTCCTTGAGATAACAACGTGTGAATTCACGTTTGTAGTCAGTGTAGCCGCCGTGATTTGATTTGCTCGTTATCAACGCTAGTTCTGGTTTCGTTATAGCGTGATCACAACAAAGTTACGAGGGTGCATATTAAGGATGCTGTATTGGGTCACGCAAATAACGAGAGAAAAGTTACCATTTTTCTTGTAGGTTTCCCATTGCAATCGCAAAGGATCTTCAGAGTCAGCAACGGAGACCAACGCCACAGCAACAGACAGCGCTAGACAGGCCAGAATCATGGTGACAACATGCGCAGCCTGTAGGGACGAAATGTGGAAGTGTTGGTTCCAATCTTTACTGGTGGCGTGGCGGACGCACGCAATACGGCCGCAGCGTTCAAAGATGACGAGCCAGCTTTTATAAGGGGCAGCCGGATTCGAAGGCTCCTGGAAAGGAGAAAAATAGTTAAAATGCAGAAATGCAGACGCAATAACAAAGAACGTTGTTTCATACCGAAAGAAACAAATCCTTACACTTAGCAAGCTTACTGGAAATAACGAGAAAACAAAACCACGTTCGCCCTTTAAGCTGTCATCTCTTTTCACCAATCTACCCAGCTTCAGAAACAAGCACTGTTTTAAACCCTTTCCGCATATTTACAAAGTGCTACGAAATTGTTTTATGCATGACCTACAAAATATTGCCTAAATTTTTTATAGCACTTCGCTCTATTCTCTCTGATGATAATTGTTCTTTAGCAGCCCTTCAGGCTTCGATCACCGACGTGCTGGCCCGTTGATATACGCGACTGGCCCAGCCTTCATGTAGGTTATTCATGTCGCGATACGCTGAATCACAAAGGATCCTTCCGGAAGTGCATGTTTTCACATAAGCACATTTCGAAAGCAGTGTGAAAAATACCATGCCACTTAAAACAGGAATACATATTCATACCAGACGACTAATCAAAAAGAACTGAATTTTTATGCTCTAAGCTAAACTTATATCCAACTCCCGTATTAAAGAAATTGGTGCATCTTCCAACTAGCACCTAAAGCATTGCTGCGTATAAAGATTGCAAGGAAGACCATACGTCGAGCTCTACAGTTCATCGTACAGATATAAGAGAGTGGGTTTCTACATAAGTTTTAACTTCTATAGTTGATCTCCCGTATAAGTTAAACGGCCCACTGCCTCGATGTCTCACATAATGCTTAGAAAGCTACTGAAAGCTTAAGCATTTTCAGCTTCTAAAAATGGCAGGAATACACTGATTTTTTTTCATTACAAAGATATTTTTAACGAATTATGTATACAATGAATGACAATCAAGACTTGTAATAGGACATGGAGTGGGTTTTACGTTGTTTAATGCAATTGGTTTGCCAAGACACGACAATATTGTCACTGAATGACCATTTCACAATGCGGTTACCTCACCAACAATCACCAAGTGCTGTCACACCTATATATGTGTTGCGCCACAGCCGAATAATATAAAACAGACATAATCTCAAAAACATTCGATACTATCCTCTACTTAAAGAATATGCCTCTATCAGTTTCTTATACGTGTGACGTGGCCACAAAACTAACTAAAATAGGTGTCCGTCGAAACTTTCTTTCAGCGAAAGATGGGCGCGCACCCGTCAATCGGGAGCGACAGCAATATCATCCCAAAGGAAATCCCCCGTGTAAGTATTTACCCTCTAATTTCTCTCCTTTTCTCTCATAGAACCGATTTCCGCAATTGCGCTTTCTGTTAGACATTGCTTCTTTAGGTCTGATAATTTGCAGGATCATACTTTCT
>JAJIZL010032089.1:0-22669 GCA_023969395.1 Amblyomma maculatum
ACACACACACACACACACACACACACACACACACACTCTCGCACGCGCACACACAATGTCTTCTGAGGTGTTATTTTTATTATTTCCCCCTAGTGCTTGCCAGGCGATGACGTCATCGCTAAGCTCGTTCGCCGCTTTTTGAAACCTATCGTGCCAATGCTCGTCCTGCAGAATGCGTTTCGTGCGATATTCTGCGTCTCTGGCTCGCTTCCGTTGTAATGTTTCCGCCTTCCGGGGCCGAATGTCGTCATTTAAGTCCCTTAACCCTCATCACCTCTGCTCGTGGAGCCTTCGCCTCCACCTTCTCGGCTTCACACTTATATGGACAACCCGTCGCCGACGACCAGACGTAGCGGCACCGTCGGCAGTCATAGAAAGCTGCCGAGCAGGAGCCGGCATAGTTGCACCACCCACACTTGTAGAAGACAATGAAGGCTCATACGAACATTCCGCGATTTATACTGCTTGTGTGCGTGCGCGTATGTGGGTGTCCCTGCGTGTTTATCTCACTCTAGAATTGACCCATTTTACATTGAACAGAAGTTGCATGCCATACCATTGCACTGAGATACAATGTTATATAATTATTCCCTATAACAGCTATCTTACCGTTGCTTAATAATTATACTCATCCGTAAGGAAACCTGAGTAATACCACTGTACCGATTTTTAAGAAAAGCTTAAAGGTATTTTTGTCACCATCATATAAAAACAGCTGATGTGAAATGAAGATGACGTAAAAGTGTTATAAAAAATAACGTTTAATTAATTTGAAATAATTTCGGCATCAGCAGCAATGTTGCCTTTACTATATTGAGTTCAAGTGGATTTCCTAAAACGTACTCACCATACTGTCCTATTTTTAAAGTATTGTCTGAGTTCAAAGGTGGAGCCTTCTACAAGGTCCAATAAATTATAGTAACATCGGTGTATTCCACCCTCTGTTTCTTGATTATTGCTGGTGAGAACGATCCATATTCTTCCACCTGCACCTAAAGCCTGGGAAAATGTGAGGTAGGAATATATATATTCAGTACCAGATTAGTTGCTGCGGCAAAGGTTATTGATGCCGATCATCACCTTTAAAAGCTATATCTGGTTACGATTCTGATGTGCATTGCTTTCATACAAAATCGTCCGCTAAGAGAAAACTTGAGAATCATATATTTTTCTAAGGGGCCTGATACTGGATATTAATAGAAGCAAGCGTAGCAGAAGTGAATGAGCAAATATGCATATAAGCGGACTGATGGAGCCAGGAAAAGGCAGGTCAATCTGAGAAATATTGTCACGCGCCATAGCCCATCGACGGAAGAAGATGAACTGTCGGACGATCTGTAGAGGAAGAAGAAAAAGGAGGGCCTGAAGGACGTTTGTAGTCGCGGTAATGCTTCAATCAATTCTTCTGTAAATAAATCCCCCTGTGAGTACTAAGCACGTAACAGTTTTGGTGAGAGATGCTTTGGGTATCGACCATGGAGCGTTCCATCTATCGAAGGAGCCGCAGACTCGCTGGCTTGCCACATATGCCATTGGGCATGACTGAAGAGGGCAATACCGAGCAACTGGGACCGTCGACGGCGAACAACTGATTACACTACCGAGAGCCCCGTATATTGTTTTTGAAAACTTGAGGAAGACATTGACGAGTGGCTCAAACACTGCGGAAGGGTGAATAAATATAATCGCAGGAACGCGGCTACGAAACCGGCTGATGTGATGTTATTTCTTGCTGCAGCAGCCTTCAATTGGTTCGACAATAATGAGGAACTACATGGGCTACCTTGACAAGCGAGATAGAAATAAATTTGAGGGACGAACCTGCCAAGAAGAAGCGTGCAGAACAGACATTGCTTCACCGGGCGCCAGCACCCGGAGAAACTTGCGCAGCTACATCGAGGGTATTTTAAAGCTATGCAAGCTAGTGAATAACAGCATGCAGGAAGTATGTCGCCGCCCTTTCCACTCCATGGGTACAACTTAGAGGCGCTTCGGAAATGGACGATTGGAACAATTCTGCCCAAAGTTACGTCCGCCTGCGACAGGAAGGAGGTCCGCCTACCCTAGAGACGTTGCTCATCAATAGCGAGAGCCTAGCTACATCCAACGTCGCGCCTTTGTTAGTCAGGACTCTTATGCTGATCGCTGTTGCCCTCAACCTGTGTGTTAGAGTGGTGGCATTGCAGGGCACATTGCTAGATATTGTCGCCACTGCTTCCCTGCTCAAGACTACCGACCCCCGGCGATCATTCACGGATGACTGCACACCGAACAGCAGCGATCCCGGACTATGTTCGCTTGGACACATACCATAAATCCCCTTCATCCACTGTATCCCCTGCAGTGTGACGCTATCCTCCCAGAGCCAGCGGGAGGATAGCGATAGTTTTCCGTACACCTCCTTGAAACTAGGAGGTTAAAACAGAAGCTTGGGCATGTTGGTAATCCATTGTGTAGAACAGCGCGAAAAACGTCCCTGTCGTTTTTCGCGCTGTTCTACACAGGAGGCGCGGCCGATGGAGGTGAGGCCGCCCACGAGTCGATGACATCTATACCTCTGCCCATGTCTATGCTAACCAACAAATTGGCAGTGTTTGTTGATGGTGCGAGAACAAGGGCTTGTGGACACTGGAGCTACAGTATCTGTCATGAGTTTTAAGAACCGTTTAGGAAGAAAAGTAATGTTTAGTGGTTACCGTGCAGTGCTATTCCGTGGTGTCGGTGGTGAACGTACGGTTCGAGTTGGTGTGTGTGCTTTAGGTATTGCAATTGGTGATCCAAAGTTTAGAACAGAATTTGCAGTGCTGCTTCGGTCAACGCATGATGTTATTCTGGGGATTGATTTTCTGCAAGAGTGTAGCGCAACTTTAGACTGTCGTACGGGAGTGTTTATTTTGAATTGTTCGATACTTTTGGCTCTTGTGGATGATTCGACACCTGACTTTGTAGCATTCGCGTTGGAAGAGGACAAGATTGTACTAGCTTTATAAGCATCATTCGTGCGGGTTTTCTTTTTCCGCAGCCAACGTGAATCGCTTGAAGCTGTAGTAGAACGAACAGTCACCTGCTCTAAGAATATCCTTGTGCCTCGTTGTGTCGTTCCCGTGTCTAGAGGCCGCGCTGCGCTGTGGATAGTCAACAACTCTGAAGAGCGAGTTGTGTTGCCTAGAGGCCTAAAACTCGCCCGTTTCGAGGAAGGCGTGTCAGGTTCCTTCGCGGTGTTAAACAGCTCTGTCGCAGAGTAGCACGTGCAACCAGTTCTGGAGACCAAAGTTCAGGCAATGATTAACAAGTCTCTCTCAACATCCAATCATCGCGTTCTAAAGGAACTGCTTATGAAGCACGGGACAGTGTTCGACTTTGCCAGGGACTATTGAAAACCGCTGCCGACCAGTCGTTTCATCACACGACCAACACTGGGTCCACCCCTCTGATACGCCAGAAGCCCTTTCGAGTCTCAGCAGCTGAACGTAAGATAATCGATGATCAAGTGCAAGAGATGCTGAAGGGCGGAAATATTTCAGAATTTTCTAGTCCTTGTGCAGATCCAGTCATCCTTGTTAGAAAGAAAGATCACACATGAAGGTTTTGTGTTGACTACCGTTGCTTAAATACAGTAAAGAAGAAAGACGTCTACCCACTTCCACGTATAGATGACGCAACAGACTGTCTGCACTCAGCTTCATATTTTTCTTTTATTGACTCGAGATCTGGCTACTGCCAAATTTCCATGAACACTGCAGATAAAGAGAAAACGGCATTCGTAACATAAGCCAGTCTTTATGAATTCAATTTTATGCCTTTTGGATTATGTAATGCGCCTGTCACATTCGAGCGGTTCATGAATGCAATCCTGCGTGGGCTAAAGTGGCAAATTTGCTTATGTTATTTGGATGCCGTTGTAATTTTTGGCAAAACGTTTTGTGAGCATAACAGTTGTCTGGATATCATGCTTTATTGCATCGAACGAGCTGGACATATACGGAATTCGAAGAAGTGTCATTTTGGGGATCCTGAAAAAATTGTCCTTGGTCACTTAGTTCACAAAGAAGGTGTTCGACCAGACCCAAAGAAAATTGAAGCTGTAAAAAGTTTTCAGCTGCCCCAATCAGTAAAAGAGCTGCAGAGCTTTTCAGCTCTATGCCGGTACTTTCGACGATTTATGCCAGGGCTTATAGATATAGGCTAACCACTCACGTGTCTGCTGCATAGAGATGCACCAATCAATTGGACCAGCGATTGTGACGCAGCTTTCCATCACCTCAAATTTCTTTTGACCTCAGATCCCATCTACGGCACTTCTGCCCATCAGCTCCAATTTAAGTTCACGCTGATGCCAGTGCCATCGGCATCGACGCTGTACTTATACAACGTCATAGCCGCGATGAGCACGACATTGCATATGCCAGCCGCTCGTTGAGGCAGTGCAAAATAAACTACATGTCTACTGTGCAAGAATGTCTCGCCGTTGTTTTCGCTATACAGCTCTTCCGCTGTTATCTGTACGGGAATGATTTCACCGTCGAGTCCGACCACCATTAAATTTGTAGGCTCGTTAGTCTTCGTGACTCCTGTGGCCGGCTCGCTCGATGGGCCTTACGTCTACAATAGTTTAATTTTACTGTGGTGCATAAAAGCAGCCATAAACATTCAGATGCTGATTGTATTTCGCGTTTGCCGCTTCCAACGACTGTTGACGACGCAAAAAACTTCGATGAAAACTTGGCTCACTCACGCAAACGGCTACAGCCCCTTCTATCTTTGTGCTCGCACGCCTCGCTGTGGCCTCGACAGTATACTGCCATTTTTTACACATGAACCTTCTCTTGCTACCACGCTCTCCAGAGCTGAAGAAGCTCGCAGGCTTGCTCACATTTGAATTTTATTTATGCAAGAGCGTTCTAAGAACCGCTACGGCGCAGGAACCCAACAAGGTTTTTATGTTCCTGGGGACATTGTGTGATTGTGGATACCTCTATGTAAGCGTGGACGTTGTCAGAAACTGCTGTCACACTACACTAGACCGTTTGTTGTGTTAGAGTGCATCAGTGACTTGAACTACATCATAGCACGCCTACCTGCAAATCGTCAACGATCACGAAAGTCTCAGGTGATGCATATCGCCCGCCTCCAGCGGATTCATCCCAAATGATCTATTTAACTCGCCCAACGGGCTTTGTCTGCGAGAAGGGAAATGTCACACATTATAGCACATCGACGGAAGAAGGTGAACCGTCGGATGATCGGCAGAGGAAGGAGAAGAACAACGATCAGAAGGACGTTTGTAGTCGCGGTCCTGCTTCCATCATCATCATCATCATCATCATCGTCGTCGCCGTCGTCCTCATCATCATCATCATCATCAGCAGCAGCAGCAGCAGCCTGACTATACCCACTGCAGGACGAAGGCCTCTCCCATATTTTTCTAATTAACCCTGTTCTGTGCTAGCAGTATCCACTTGACCCCTGCGAACTTCTTAACCTCATCCGCCCACCTAACTTTCTGCCGCCCCCTGCTACGCTTTCCTTTCCTTGAAATCCAGGTTGCTACCCTAAGCGACCATCGGTTATACTCTCTTCGCAGTACATGTCCTGTCCATGCCCATTTCTCCTTCGTTATTTCCACTAGAATATAAGTAACTTGAGTTATTTCTCTGACCCATTCTGCACGCTTCCTATCTCTTAAATTGCCCCTACCAGTTTTTGTTCCATAGCCCTCCGCGTTGTCCTCAACTTAAGTAGAACCCTCTTGGTTAACCTCCACGTTTCAGCCCCACAGTTGAGTAAAAGTAAGATTTAACTGTTGTATTCTTTGCTCTTGATCAATACAGGTAAGCTGCTAGTCATAATTGCCAGTGCTTGCCAAATGCGGTCCATCCCAATCTTATTCTTCTTGGTATTTCCTTTTCATGGTCGGTTACTATCTGTCCTAAGTAAACATATTCGCCTACTACTTCCAGTGCTTCGCTGCCTAACGTAACTTGCTGTTCCTTCCCGAGGCGGTTGAAGATTACCTGAGGCTTCTGCATACTGATTTTCAAGCTTACCTTTCTTCATTCTTTGCAGTTAATCTCTTGAGTTACTTAGCAAGGCAATGAATGACATCAGCAAATCGCAGATTACTGACGTATTTTCCATCTACCCTTATCCCTAACTGGTGCCATTCCAAGTCTCTGAATAATTCCTCTAAGCAAGCTGTGGATAGTACTGGGGAGATCGTGTCTCCTTGCCTAACACCTTTCTTTATGGGAATTTTGTTACTTTCTTTATGCAGACATATGGCTGCCGTGCAGCCACTATAGATACTATTCAGGACTTTTGCGTATGGCTCGTCTGCCCTCTATTTCGCAATGCCTGCATCACCGCCGAGGTTTCTACTGAGTCAAATGCTTTTTTTGTGAAAGCATTTGACTCAGTTTCATAAGTCAAATGCTTCCATCAATCCCTCTGTAAATACTCCCCCCCCTGTGCGTACTAAGCACGTAACAATATGGAGACGCCTTTGATCTTATTGGGTTTCGGTATGCGGGCTGTAGCGATTCCGATAAAAAGAATATAAAATTAAATGCCGGAATTAGAAATGTGCCAACCAGACATGCAAGCAGAAATTCAAAATTCTAGGTGCTTTCATACAGCTGACATGTCTGACATTATCCTGTGAATATTCTTCGAACCCTATTCAAGGGCGGTTCTGGACTAGCAGTTCGAAACAATATGCCGAAAGTAAATTAAGGAATGGAATAATTGTGTTTTATCTAGCATAAGAAGTTGAAAGTCATTATTGGAATAGACGAAGGTTTGTCCTTTAAGGTATGTTCGCAAAAAAAATATTATATGTAACTGGTGCGCGTTTGAACAGAGTAAAATAGGTCATATGTGCGATACTTAATATACAAGCAATTTAACGAGTTTTTCTCTGCAATACAAGGGCCTTTAACGCACAAGAAGATTATGAGGTTTTGACATGTTTATTTTTCTCTTTAGGCTGCGGCTAGAGATCGACAGCCCTACTGGACCCGACTCCTTTTTTTTTCGCTGTTCATCCATCGCCAACTGTAACTGGGCTGAATGTTAGATTTTCTCTCAAGGCAAACACTCCAGAATACAGAAGCTGTGGGGAGGCCCCGTCTACACCCTAGTTTCACCTAAAGCAATGAACACTACTCTGAAAGCAAAAGTCAATGCTTTTTGCCTCAGATATTGTCCTGGAATGAAGAGCATAATTACTGCATTTTTGAACCATGAAATTATCGGAATGTCTGCGTCTCTTAAAAGTTCTATCTGAAATTTTTGTTATCAAAAGATGTCTAGAACCTACAATGTTGTTATAAATCTACCTTCTCGTCATGTTTTCTCTAGCATTGGCATCGCAAATTCGCCTTGCACCACAATCAATTGCCTAAGCTATCCGACAGAACACATAGTAGTAAAAACACATAATAAATCGCACCTAACACAAATTCACTTCAAATTGTACGTTATATAGTTTAGGAGGCTTTTCGTAGGTCTGATGTACAAAAATTAGCACGAAGGAGTGAACGGCTGCAGTAAAGTGCGGAACATTTTTGTGGTACAAAAACATTTTTTGCAGCCCAAGATTTTTAAGAACTTATTTGTGGGTAAAATTGAGGGAAAATTCTCTGAAATGTGAGCAGAATAATGTCCCTTTATTTTCAGTTGTGGCAATTACATAAAATAAAGGGAAGATAAATTGGAAGCTGCAAACTTGTTCAATTCGGGCCTGTATTAGTTTCTAAATTGCAGGCCTGACCGCACAGGCTACGCTCACTCGCAATTATAGAAAATATACAACATCAAGTGCTACATATTTAAAATTGAAATATGAAACTTGTTCAAAGGAATTATGCTTGCTCTTTTTGCTCCTGGCAATTGCCCGACGTATTACATTTCCCCCGAAAGTTTAAGCGGTACCGGGTGCAGCATGTAAATTCCGAACGGAAGCAATATAATATCTTACATCGGGTAGCTTGTGAACTGTGCTGGGTTTGCTTGAAGCTGTTGCTATGAGCGACGCAAACAGAGCTGCGTTAAAGCAAATCATTGCTTTCAGCATTGACATGATTGCTTCGCTAACACTATAGCAGTCTTTGGATGGGAAAACTCCGTATCTGTATGCATATATATACCAATTTTAAAAAACGTCACTTTGACTTGTTAGCTTTCTTTATTCATTTTCTGGAGACGAATGTTTATTATTGTAACTCATGCCAACGTAATCTATCACTTATTTAATGTAAGCGATGCTTCCGAAGCCGCAGAAAGTTATCCGGCAAAATTTATTCCGTCATATTTATGTACGTATTACGCTTTCAGCCGATCGGTTAGAACCTTAAAATTCATCTTGTTTAGCGCAAAACAACCCTGTTACAACCCTTTCGCAATTTTGATCAACATTTCATATGACTTTGCTCTGATGTAACTCTGCTGAGTATGTAGTTAATAGTGTACAGTTTGAAGTGAATTCGGTTGAAGTCTAGCAATGATCCGAAGTTTCACAAGGGTTTTAGAAAGATAACATTTTGTAATAACCACATTTTAGCTATAAAATACTGATAGGAATGTCGTGCAATAATATATGCAGCTAAGTAACAATATGAACTGTTTATCGCATTACCCGAACAGGCATAACACGACAGTTATTATAACAGCAGTCTAAAGGGGACACAAACGCTGATATTAAATTTAAAGCAAAAGCATTAGCATAAGTTTGTATATTTTGAGTTCGAGTACTTGACCTTTATGCCTTAACACAATCTATATACTAATGTTAGGTGTGGTATAAATTTAGGAGGTATGGACACAGGATTTGGTTGCATTTAGTTTCCGCTCTCGCTAAAATATGGAAGGTAACGGTATCAAGTCATGCAACTCGTGATACGTGCCGCTGACATAGCAAATTGAGAATACAAATAGCAGGATATATTATATATATTTTATTTACAAGCAGAATCCTGCAATGAAAATAATTTGCTTAGCGTTATTTCAGTATCCAAATAGGAGAAATTACAGCAAGTGGCAGTCTGTGAAATTAAAATATGTTGTCTATTGTGAACGAATTCGGTGTCAGCATACAATTATTTTTATTCAAAGAAAACTCCTAATACTGCCACTATAAGAGGTAATCAGACACGGATGCATTTTTAAGTGATACCTTGATTTCATTATAATGGAGACGTTAACTATTATTGTGAAATACAGTCAACAGAGGGGGGTTGCAATTAAAATGGTAGTTTTGCTGAATATTGAAGACGATTTTCGTTCAGACAAGCACAACTGATTTTAAAGTAATATTCTAACATACCTGCTTTTACTAGGTGGACGGGACGCAACGTATTACGCCTGCTGAGGCTAATATTACGACGAGTGAAAAGGGCATGGTTTGAAAACTCCATACAAAGTATTACGGAACTTGTTGATGACGCTGTTTTTCAGTACTAAGGTCGTGCATTGTTTTTTTTTTCCAGAGCGGAACAGTATTTAGTTTAAAAGCTAGATTGGCGGATTTATATCAGTTGTGACTCGGGTGCTCCCCATTTCCATCCTCCCCATTTTGAGCTATAAGGCGAACGCACGAACGATGAGCATTTTTGATTCTTCTTTCTGATCTTCTTGATAAGCATGCCTCTGTATGGTGACATGACCGGGAAATAATGCTAAGCGATAACAATAAATTCACGCGACCACATGTTACCGTTAATTTGGCAGGAACTCGCAAATTATTTAGCAGCTTGAGGTGACAATCGAATCTCGAGGTTGATGGCGTTCCTACTCTACCAGCTGATTCTTGGCCATGATGGAACAAACGCACAGGATCGGTAACTTGATGATTCAATATTCATAGCAGGTGGTCACCGGCATACCGTGGTAGATTATGACAGTATGCTAAAGGGTAGTTGTGACCGAGACTGAAATGGAAATAGAAGGGCTAATTGGAAAGATGAACAGTTAATCTTGTAGCGCGCAGTGACTCTGTAAAGTGGTGCGGACGGCGTTCCTGGACGGCGAAAGAATGAAATCGAGTTGAACGGCGCTTGTACTGTACGCATGCACGGCATGGGCTGTTTGGTTCGCTAAGCAGCCACGCTGGTCGTTCAGTTCTGGTGCTCAACTGCGACACCGTAAATGCGCCGCAGTGGTGACTTCGGCCTATGTGATCACCGATTCCAGCAACCTACCGCCATCAGGCGACCTTCTGCCTGACCCTGCTTTGCTATCTAGCTCCGCCTGCCGACAATTTGGCCGAAGCATCCGCAGATCTGGTCTGCCCAGGTGGCAGCCATCTTCCATCTGCACCAGGTCTCCTCAGAGGCATCTGGGTTTCGTCGCTTAAATTCCCACCTACCTGCTGAGTTGGCTCAAGGGGTGACGGTTGTTATACTTAGAACATTTGGCTACACTCCGTACCGGCACCGTAAGGAGTGCATTCTGATCCGCACCACGGTCTGTGAGACTGCGCACCTTTACCAGAGGCTTATCTTTGAGGAACTTGAAGACCGCCGCCCCTCCCAGCTACTCACTAGCGTGCGGCAGCTCCTGGGCGAAAGGAAGGCCGACTCGAACGGCGCACTCTTGAGAGCTGTCTTCCTGGAGCTCTTACCGTAGACCACCCGCCTCGTCTTTGCTGCGGGAGACTTCACCCTGCACCGCCTCACCCAGCTAGCTGACCGATCGAATGACGCGAAGTCTTCTGTTGCCGCATTCTCCCCTCCACCGGAGTGTAGCGTCATTTCGTGGTTAGAGACCCTGATTGATAAGCTGGCCGCTTCGCTCAATGCGCTTCGGGCGTTCTCTCATGCCCAGCACAGCTTCTCCTCAAGTCATCGCCGCCGTTCGTCTTCGCCGAGCGGTTCGCGCTCTTTCAGTCCTCGCAGTGAGCGTATTTTCTGGTTTCATCGCACTTTTCGCCGTGCCCGTCATGCAAGTGGTCGGAAAACCGGCTGCGAAATGACTGACGGCGGCGTGTCACCTCGCACTTCAACCTGGCCATCTTGTCGTAGTGATGAACCGCATTTCCGGCCTACGCTTCTTCGTTGACACTGGTGCAGAAGGAATTGCACTGCCTTTCACCAAGGCTGAGCGCACTTCCAAGTCACCTGGATTTACTCTCCGTGCTGTCAACTCAACCTTCTTTGCCACGTACACTCTCCGGTCTCTCACTCTGGACACTTGCCTGTGGCGCAAATTTCGATGTGTCTTCATCGTCGCCGATGTCCATCAACCGATCCTCGTATCCGATTTCCTAATGCATTTTAATCTGGACGTCAGCATGCGTCGCCATCGTTTCATCGACAGCACGACGCGCCTTTTCAACGCTGGCGTTATAACGGCTGTCGCTTCCACTGGCATCCGCACGCTGACCCCATCATGTCCTTACGCCAAAGCCCTCGCAGTCTTTCCCGAGGTTACGAGGCCTTGTAACCTTCACTAGCTACCCAAGCATGGTGTAATCGACCATTTTGTCATGCGTGGTCTACCCGTCACTGCTCGTCCACGCAACCTCTCCGGTGAGCATCGCGAGATTGGTAAACAGTAT
The DNA here is from genome assembly GCA_023969395.1 of Amblyomma maculatum. NCBI lineage: Eukaryota > Metazoa > Arthropoda > Arachnida > Ixodida > Ixodidae > Amblyomma > Amblyomma maculatum. The sequence continues at coordinate 11,555 of JAJIZL010032089.1, forward strand.
TTCGAACAGATGCTCCAGCTGGGTACAACTCGCCCTTCGTCCAGCACTTGGGCCTCACCGCTACATCTGGTACCCAAGAAAAAAGCGAGTGACTGGCGTCCGTGCGGCGACTAGAAGGCTCTCGACGCTCTCACGGCTCATGACAATTATCCTCTTCCACACATCCAAGGCTTCACTAGACATCTGGATGGAGGCAAGATTTTTGTAAAGTGGACCTTGTAAAAGCGTAATATGTTATCCCTGCTGAACCGGCTGATATACTGAAGGCGGCCATCACAACAGCTTTCCGCCTTTTCGAATACGTGCGTATGCCCTTTGTACTATGCAAATCAGTGCAAAAATTCTACAGATTTATCGCTGAAGTGACGCGCGGGCTCCCGGCTGTGCTCGCCTACATCAACAACGTCCTCTACTCGAGTCGTACTTCACAATATTACGAGGTTTGCCTCCAGGAAGACTTTTAACGCCTTCAAGGATTTGGCTTGGTCTTCAACGCCCAGCAATGTGTTTTCCGCTCTTCTGATCTTTAGTTACTTTGCCACCACACCTCGGCACAGGGAATTTGTCTATTGCCTTCCCGGGGCGAATTTTTGAAACAGTTCTCAGCACCCATTACCTTGTGCAAGCACCGCGAGTTCCTGGGCCTAGCGAATTTTTCGCAACGCTTTCTCCCGCCCTGCGCCGAGCTCTTTCAACCCCTGATCAAAATTATTTGCATAACCAAATCCTATTCCTCCCCAAGTTCCTGGTCTCCGGAAGGTCAGGCTGCTTTCAAGGCTGCAAAACAAACGCTCGCCGATTCTATCTTTCTCACCCAGCCTACGACTTCCGCACCCACTCGTGTCGTGATGGATGCTTTCAGCGTCGCTATTGGTGCGCTTCTGCAACAGAAATTCTGCGCTTCTGCAACAGATGTTTATTGCATCAGGGCATGAAAAAGATGTTATGACCGATGAAGGGTGCGGTCAAATAAATGAAAAAATGTTGGCTGTTGCAATGAAGTACAGGAGTGAATGATGACGCGGTTCCTGCGTCCAAGCGGCATAAGACTGGATTATGGGGACAGACGCCAGCTGCCACCAGGTACCAGACCCGCGTCAACTTCAACAATAGACAATCCCGTCTATTGTTGCATCCAATACGTATTGGATGCAAATTGCTCCACTGCGTTTCCCGTCAAAGACGTCAACACTGCTTACGATTGGCTTTTTTTTTTCAGTTTACCGCCTTGTGAACTAAATAATTTTTTCATAAACAGATCTTATCGCATCGGAAACGGCACTATGGATTGCTAAATTTGTTGCTGTTTCATAAAATATAGACTGAGGAAAACGAGTTCAAACCTCTAATTATAAATTATGGCGGTATAGTTTTGCAAAGCACTGATTTTTCGAATAAAGGTGAGTAAACACTTTTTGCGTTCTCGAGCTTCCTATCACCGATTCTTATGATTCCATGGAGATATTCTGAATTGACTGCAGTATAACAGCTTCGTTTTATGCACACTGAAGTGTAGCTCTTCGCGCGAAGAATACATTGTAACGGCGCGGAAGAGAAGAAAGCCGTCAAGGAGACCATCAAGGAGAAAAAATAAGTGTACAGAAATTAGCCAATACCCCTTTGTACTATGTCATTACATAAGAGTGTTAAAGTTTCACAGAACGCACAAGGTGTTCTTGACATGAAAAAAACTGTTTCACATATTCCATTTCAGTGTAGTGAAGTATCGGCTGCATTGTTTACCCTAAAAAATTTCCGATATCCATATTTATTGATAGGAAGTTAGAACGTCTGGAATATCGGTTACACTTTCGCACTGCATATATAGGACATATATTTATTATCATTTAAATTCTTTCCAGCGCTTCTGTGGCGCATTCTTGTAGTTGAAGTTTAGGATTCTTATAAGGAAGACGGTTTCTTTGACCTTAATTGTATTCCGGTTTTGACGTTGCGGATCTATTCGATAAAAGTCGATGATTTAACTCCCTGCCACTTGCTTCTGTGAAGAAGCAGACATTTAGAAGAGTTGGTTTCTTCTTTCAGCTTTGGCATTTCTGTTAACCCAGAAACATATATCATGGAATGATTTCGCAAAAAAAAGCTATTCTACTCTAATCGAAGAGATTTCACTGAAGTTTGAGGGAAATAACAAAAATGAGCTCTTGGTAAAGCCACATCATCATGCCCTTACATTCCTTTCTATGAACTTTTAACACCGCATTTAGCGTCCTGCTTACAGGATGTCTACAATGAGAGCCTTCACTCCTCGGCAGAGAATATATTTTCTGTCCTACCTCAAACCACCCATTGGTCTTCAATTGGTCATTGTTAAAATAATATTGTCGCAAATTATCGCATATAATAAAGCGTGTTATATAATCATGTAACGGCTTACTGTAGATCTTGATAGCAGACGTGTGTCTGTTGGCGGCGGCTAATTGTGCTTTGCATACTCTTCTACATGTGAACAAATAATCAGCATAATATACAATGAGAATAATACTATTATTTTTGTAGGGGCGTGTTTATTCAGTAAACCCAGATAGATCCAGCCCCTCAGGAGGAACTCGCAACGGAGCGTCAGGCGAGGCGAATCAGCAAGGCAGGGACCAACTTCTTCTTCCTCGAGTGCGCCAGCACGCGATGCATGGCAGTGTCTATGATGACGAAGATTACCACATTAAATTTTCAAAACAAAACTAATTCATTATAACTGAAAGCGGCCTTAGGCCAGGCCTTGGCGCGATGAAGATCATAGCAAAATTAAAATATTAGGCGAATATTTGAACACCTGGTTTGTTTGAAGGCTAAACTAAACACTGCATGAAATTAACTTTATATTTGAAATCAAGAATACATATGCATAAAAATATGGTAATTTTTTACACCTGAGAAATCGGCTGCAGGGCCCAGTAAAAATGGCCTTTATTCTGGTATATACTGAACTTACAAGAAAAATATTATTTCACTGAAGTTGGTTTATAGACGAGGTTTTAAAAACTGGTTGTGTTGATGACACAAACAATATTATACAGGCAGGGGAATGAGGTAAAATCTTCTAGCTATACAGGGCGATGGTAAACTAATGATCATTCTGTGCCCTTTGGTTTTCTCTACAATTTTTAATCCTTCGTTCTACCTTGAAACGTAAGGGATAAAGATGCACAGGCTGCAAATACCACAAAAAACTCTGAACAGCACTCGCGACACTTCGAGCGAATTTCAACTTGTTTATAGAAAACTGCACTTATACATGCAATGACCTATGGCGCCTTCTATATTGCCACCACGTATATGGTAAACACTGCTTTTTTAAAAAGAGAAAATAAAACTTCTATTACTTACTTTTTTTACAAGATTTAGAGGTTTGACGTTTTTATGACTTGCTTCGATATTATCAGCATGACTCGCAGATGATGTCGAAAATCACGGCGTTGCATCGGAGCACCAGGAGCAGGCATGATATACAGGGCTGTTGAGCCCGAACTTCCTTGTGCTCGGCTTGCGTACCGGACACTAGCCGCAGAACATTAACTTCGTCTTTTCCACAATCCATACTAGACACCAAAGCGCCGTTTTGGAGGGTGATTTTTATGGGCAACATTTAAAAGTGTGAGGACTGCTACAGGGCCCCCACCCAGACCCGACAGCGAAATGGACGCACCGGAGAGGCAGAGATGTGGCTGCTTTTTCATAGGAAGGACAGATACCCCGACCTTATATGAGGAAAACTCAGCGTGAGGGTATCGATGTAGGCTGGACTTAGGCAGCCCAACGACACTACCTGCTCGCGAACGTTAAGCAGGATTGTGGCAGTCTTTTGTGTGTTGTGGAGGATGAGGTACGGCTCTTCTAGCAGAAAAGCTTACGTGGAAAACCTACGGTGTGGAAGCACAAATACCTGTCTCTCTGAATATAGAGGATTGCATGTCACAGCTGCGGAATGCAGTTTTGAACACGTTATGCATATTATTGAGGCAGTGACGAGAGAGCTGAAGGAATGAACAAATCTAAGGGAAGCCGTAAGGGTGAACCAATAACGTGCTCGGCCGCTGATCAGCCCAGTTCGTTCTAAGGACGGCGCGTGGGCCAAGAAGAAATATATGTAAACGCTTTTCGTGTCAACGGCAGAGGAATACTGAGCCCGATGAAGTCTAAGGTAGTCGCATGCGGAACAGCAAGTAGACTCTTTTTTGTGGACCTATTAAACTTAACACATCAACACAAAACCGCAGAATTATGTCTCTTTTCTTCACTACAGGGTAGGAGGCGACAATCGCCTGTGAGATGGTTTTACGACACCTTCCGTAATGGCACCATCCATAACTTTAGTTTAGAGGGCCTCACGTTATTTGCTGAAGATTCCTTAATATTCCTAAGGGACGTGTTCGCATAGTCGCACGTAATAATACGGTGTTTGTTAATGGTCGTTTCACGCGCCTTTGATAATGCAAAGCAGACAGCATAACCTTGTTTCAGAGCCCTTTGGTCACGCTACTGATCAGTGGAGAGCTCAGAACTAATATAGATGTATTCGAGGGACCGTGTTGAGAGCTCACGGTTTCGAATGCACAGCAGTCCGAAAGTTCTTTGAATGGGTTGGTGAAGGCGATCGCCGTAGCGCGAAAAAGGAGTCTTTTCGTTCGAAAACTTAGCAACCAGGACCCCTAAATGTCGATGACGAAGGTAGATGCCGCTTCGCACTGCACAAATACCATGTGTAAAGAAAAGTGAATGACTTCCCACGGCGAGCACTGTCCCATCGTGAGGACATTCGCAGGCGACACACAGCACAAGAAAACTGCTTGTGGGGGAATCAAAAATATTGTACGCGGCAATTTTCAGTGACGAGCGATACTCTGGAAGGACCGACTAATGATCTGCTTTCTCCCTTGAAAATGTGCCGGCGCGCTGCCTGAAATAAATAACCGCGAGTATCTCTCGCAGAAAATCCACATCAAGTATCAAGTATCACGAACACTGCCGGAACACAAGGCATCTGAAGACAAATGTGTTTTCGCAAATTTGCAATTGTGTTGTGCAATGTCCTATCGGAGGACTATGTGGCAATCAGCGGTGAGAATTGGCGTTCGGGACCATGGAAGTCGTAACTTTTCGAAGAAATGTCGCCAGTTTAGAGCTCAAAATATAAAACTCTGCTCCGGGATCCATATATGCACTCAACTTGTCTTCATCAAAAACTGCAGGTATGCTAAGTGACAGGCGGTTATGCATTTTCGATATGTTGTTGGTTTCCGTAGGGTCCGTGGCATTTAACTTCCGCGTCGTCGAGAGGACTTTATCGCGATGCCTTCCTGCAACCCAGCCCCGGAGGTCGCTGTCTTGCATTTTTTCGGCAGGGGCTAGGGGAATGTCCAGGTGCCCCGCTTGAGTAAGTCTTGGATGAAGCGAAGAGGAGTTAATGAAAAGAAGTTGAAAATCGGCCGCTAAGAAGGCAGTGCTGTTCAGTAATCAGTAAAATACTGTTCGCGTTTGTTGGGTTGTCCGTCACGAGTTCGTCGCGCGCTAGGGGGAACACCCTGCAGGCTTAGGACAAGATAGGAGCACAGCCATAAGAGATGGCCGAACTCGCTATGGTGAAAACAGATGCCTTCGATCGGGAGCACGCCAGATGTGGGATCTTCGCCCAGGAGCACGTAGTACTGAAGTCTAATGAGCCGGCTGCTTGCATGGCAGATGATCATGAAACAGAGGCAACATTGGTGCTGTGAATGGTGCAGTAGACAAAGTGGTTTGAAGCTTATTTCATATGTAGACATGGCGCTGATGATTGAGCATAATGCCCCAAATCATCCACATATTGGCGCCCTGTACTCTGCTGTATATAATCATCCATTGACTGAGATCTGATGGCTTGACGTACCTTTTCGAGAAACCATATCAGCAATTAAGGACCCTGCGAAGGTTGAGCGAAGGAGTTCGCGGAGTGATTCACTGTTTGCCCCATAAGCTGGACGATCGACTCCATAAGGGATTCAAAGCGTTGGCCCACTGCTGTAGAACCGTCACCACTGTCGATTATTCAGGCAGCAATTCGGCGATTGTAGCCGGACCGCGCACAAAACCACGAAACAGCAATGTTTTAGGTCGTGCGTTAAGAAGCACACTTTATTGTCCTTCGAGACGGCGATATCAGCACGGCGGAAGAGTCGCGTCATATCTTCAACGTACATTGTTATAATCTCATTATCTCTGTGAACGAATTTGGAGTCTCCACTCAAATCTCGTTCTGGTCGGTCTGCACTTGTGTAGTCCTCGATAGTGCAATGACAAAACTCACACTAAGAATACAAAATGTCGCAGTTCTCGTACCACGTACGAGCCCCGTCTTACAGGCTGAAGAATATGTATCTGAGCTTCGAGTTGTCATCCCAGTTATTGAGAGCGGGCTCACTGGAACTGGGAGAACCAGTTTTCGATTCCATCCTCCAGAGCACCATAGGATAACTTCTGTACTCACGGAATGTACCTGGTGGAATGAGCATTATCTTGCGCAGGGTTTTAAAGGCAGCTGCAGCGGCCGACTTAGGGTTGATGTGGCGAAGCACCTTGTATGGCTAATAGGAGGGCAAGCCCTTAGATACACTCCAAAGGTCCGTGATTAAGTGGCATGCCTAGGTTCCTTCAGTGGAAACGGGATCGGTGTCTCAACATGGGCAAAGGTAGTGTCCAAGTCGAGAGGATGAGTGCAAGATAGTACAGAGCTGTTACCCAGCAAACTACCTCCAAACATGTCACAAATATTCCTATAGAGATAGACAGAATGAGACCTTGCGGTCAGCGCTCGTAGAATCAAACTGCGCGAGATTCTTTCTCTGCAAACTGGTCACCAGTTGGTAATATTTACATTTTGAAGAGAACTCCCAATTGGATTGCTTGCATTTGTGCTTTAGTAAATATATTTGGAATTCGGCGTAAAATACATTGTTCATATAAAAATCTGACTATATAGAAATGCTGAAATTTTGAATATATTTAGACCTCATGACAACCGTATATTTTGAAGCTATTTTACACTGAAATTTGTAGGTAATTTGATCATTTATTGTGGTCTCATTGCAAACTGCTGTATGATAGCGTTACGGCAGAACACTTTATTTTGCCGTTTTTATAACTGTCTGCCCTAAAACATATAACAGCGATAAAGGTTGCTATGTGAATAAATTATTGACAAATTTTCATTACATATGTATAAAGTATGACGCCTCTGTTATGAAATATGGTAATAAAGACCAATTACAAGTGCATCATACAGTGAACGCCCCTGAGAAAGCCCCCACGGGAATTTTATGACAATGTATTATTGACGAAGATATCCTCATTTCAAGGCTGTATGAGAGACAATGTGCACAAATGTACTATTCGTCAGAAAAAATGAGAACATAATACTAATTGCTGTTATGTTCAGAGTTGTGTCCTTAACAGCAAATATTTTCTGTACGATCTGCACGTAAAATCATTTAAAGGGGCTAGAGCTGCTAATGTCACAGTTGTTTTATAAACTACACACTTTAGAGAGAGGATAAAATACAGATTTATTAACTACGGCTGCAAACAATATAAAAGAACCAAAGTTTTCCACAAAAGTAAAAAAATTGTTTCTGCGTATTGGTGATTCAGTTAAAAAATTCAGTCAAATTGGAATGTATCAATTGGTTTCTTTTACCCTCAGGTTAGAGAGTAAACTAGATAAGAAGGACAGCACACAACAGAAATTAAATTTCACAAAGCAAAAATTATATATCACAAAACATGACTGTGAGCACCTTTTATGGTTGGCAATTTTCACAGAAAACTTCACAACTTCACAGGGTATGCGTTCTGTGAAGGTATGTTCAGTTTTGTAACAGGTTCCGGCTGCGCATTTTTTATTCAAATCCGCTAAAGTATAGACTGGAAAGTACGGTGTCCTACTAGTGGCATTGCTGGTTGCTTTTTGCAGGCGACTCTAACAAAGAACATAAGCACTCTGGTGCGTAAAAATAGCAACCACAGGATCGGCTATGATTGCTGTTTGTATGTGTAAAACTGTGGGCATAACATAATCAGTCGGATAAGCGGGTAAGATTATTACGTAGGTATCTTGCGGCCATATTGGGAAAAAAAAAACGCTGTGATTTGCAATTTTTTGCGATTCGTGTGATCTAACCTATTTGAGCAGAACGGTACGTGCAGTTCTATGCCGGTATTTGCATGAGTGCTTATGAACGAGAACTGAGTTCGATACTAAGATTCCCCTAATCAAAACTGCTACTTGATTTTTTGTTACCTAATTTATTATAATGGACTGTTTAAAGCTCATCCGGCGTGAAACCGGGTGAACCCCTGATACCAGAATTTGCTGTGTGGTCAATGGCGCCCTCGTTTTGGAGAAAACAGTGGTACTCTGCAAAAAAAAAATGTTCAACTATAAAAGAACGCGGCAACGATTGAGAAGTGAAAGTAAAAGGAACACCCGGCTCCCCAAAAAACGTCAAGTACACGTCTAATCAGGAAGTCTAATTGAGGCTACTCGCGTATTCAGAAGAGGTTGTTCGTTTTTTCCCCTTATTCTATGACGAAACTTTGCAGAAATAGAAACTAACACAACTCATGCTTCAAACAACCCGACCACGTAATGCAAGCCCACTATAAGAGGGTAAATTGTAGCCATAACAAGTGAGAAAATTGGGGGCTGGCACACGGTAGCATCGAGACGCGGTGGCCAACAAGACGGCTCTTCCTGGGCAGCTAATAGTTCTCGCATCAAAGCTAACTTCTCTCGAAAATATTTGATCATCAGGTGGTTCAGCATGGGGATATATGATTCAGCTTTTTCACAAACTAAGTAACACAATCAGCCATGTTTGATTCATGGTGCCGCTGGGTATTCCCCGGTTATCAATAGACACAAGTTTTTTTCCCAGTCTGTTCCTCAGCAATTAGGGATGAAATGCTTGGGAAAGGACCACAAATAGACATTTGGAAGCGCAAGGCGGTGTCCGATGGCGGAACGGATCGCTCTCCCAACAGCGCAACATTGAGAATAGTTACAGCTCGCCAAACACTATTCATTGAGCTTATATGGAATTACCCAGGCCGATTCCTTTCCATGAGCTGTCCCACAAATGACGGGCACCCATTTCAAGGGGCCGCTCCTGTACCCATTTACGTTGCGTCATCGTCTCTCCCACCACGCGTGGCGGACCTGTCCACTACTGCCACTGAGTTGGTCGCGTTGTGATCGCACCCATATGCTCGGCCGGCGGGGTAGCAACACACGTGGTGCACTTCCAGGACGTGCACCCCTGCCCTTGGCCGTAGCGCCCCGACTTCGGTAACTCTCTTCGTCCTGCGCTCCAAGCGAGTGCCCGATTCTAACAAGTTTTTAGTGAACCTCTCAGGTTTGACGGCGACACCGTTCCTGGAACCAGGATCTACCACTTACGTACCGGAAGCGCAAGTGGAGGCTTCATCCTTCACCGCTTTGGTCTCAGGGCGGTAGCACTCACCCACTCCCAAAGGGCATCGGCACCAGCTTTGCTTTCGCGTCGCCTTCACCCTCTTAGCCTAATCAGACGCTCGAAGGACTCCTCATATCCAAGGACTTCCTTGGTTTCCTTGAGGGGGAGTGAAGACAGTCTCTAATAGCGGCCCCCTGCCTCCTCGCAGGCTGGGGTACTCAGGGTTGCTCTACCCCCGATGACAAAGTTAGCGGGAGTTACCCTGCCGCTTCCTTCTATAGAGACTTATTCATACTAGCCTATCCCTGGACTGGACAAATGAATGGACCAACTATTATTTTTTGCTGCGTAGCAGTGGTATTTCCAACTTTAGTGGTTTCCTCCATCAATGGCGGGGAGTCGGGAGCTCTAGCCTTATCCCTAGTCCCGGTTCTTGATAGGGGCATTATCGGCAAAGTCTGCAGTTTTCAATGGTTCCTGCTTTAGCGGTCCATAAGCCCGAGAGTCTATACCACTTTAGTAAGTAAAATTTTCTCAGAGGGCAACAAACTCTCAGGTTACAGCCCGCCATCTGGGCATTAGCCAATGTGACATCCTATAGCCTGGAAAAAAGGAGAGCGAATTTGCTACCAGTCTTATTTCTTAAGTCTTCATCGCCAAAGGATGCCCCAGCTCTATTACAGGCGAGGACGGCCCCTCCCTGTGACCACCACAAGTCAGCTATTCTATCAACGAAAACCTATTAAAGCTAACCTAACCTTACCAAACCTAACCTAACGTAACCTAACCTAACCTAACCTAACCTTACCAAACCTAACCTTACCACCTAACCTAACCTAACCTAACCTAACCTAACCTTGGGAGTGTTTGGCCGTCAAATTTGGTAGAAACACTGGTAGCATAGTCTGGCAACAGGTTAAGTTACGCCAATCGAAACGAAGCCTCGAAATGCCCCTTTTGCGAAGTTTTCGTCGTCCTTGCGCGTCACTTCTCTGTCACCGTTTTGTAAAATTTGCACCCCGCCACACCGCTGCGGCAATTTTCTCGGTTTTGTCGTTTCCTTCGACGTGCGGCCAGTGCGAAGTCCTTTTTAGAGCGCAGCTCTTTGGCGTCCTTTGCTGGGTTTCGCGTCGGCGTCGGCGTCGGCCTCGTAACCAGCTCCGCCCACCTTTCATCCCCCCAGCGCTAGCAGCAACCGACTGATACCGCTGGATGCCGCTGACGCCGCTAGAGAGTCAAGATAACGTGACTGCATAGAACACCGTCGCCGCCATGGAAAGAGGGGGGGGGGGGCCCCCCCCCCCCCTGTTCCTGTGTGGCGGATAGGGTGCTCTTCAGTTGTCGACGCGCCGGTTATTTCACGTAGGCCCCGGCACGTCGACGAATACGTGACCACCTTCCCACGGCTAGACCTGGTTCTTGGCGCTGCGGAAGCGAGGGTATCATATTGTTTGCGTCGGCATCGGCGGCGTTGTCCCTGAAACCAACTCCGCAGCTGGGGTTGACTCACTATCGGCGTCAGCAGCATCAGTCAGTCGCTGCTATCTCTTCCCTCCTCCCTTTATCGCGTTGTCCACTTGCTGCGCGCGCTTCTGCCCCCATCGTTTGCCGCTGGGTGTACACGCCGCCCCCCTCCCCCCTCTTCCTG